>JBBPUL010000623.1:0-16962 GCA_038094675.1 Spongispora temasekensis | reverse complement strand
TCAATTTTGACAACAAACTCATGATTGTTGTTGGTGAGGTTGAATGCTCGAAAAACAGACCCTAGTGAACAACCCTACACTGTTAGCTCCAAGGTCATACATGAAACCAATCCGTACTGCATGCTTCCAAGCCGAGTTTTTCCTCTAGCTCGAGCTGGTGGTTATCACAAAAGAGAATCATAAGGTCCATGAGTATACAGTAAGTTTGAAGGGGGTTCTTTGATGATGTGGGCCTGTATGACTTGGAAGAGAGTGGGATTTGCTGCCAAGATTGATGGTAGGATGGATAGAGACCTCTACTGTTGTAATCATATTCAAATTCCCCTATTTTTGGCGATCTCAATGGTGTTACACACCACATTATGTAATATGACATCACTTATAATGTCATGAGTCTAGACTCTCTTATCTCTCATCTATAATGTCAGTAGTCTAGATCACCTCATGTTAGACACATGTAGCTTAGTCATGCCTTATGTATTTAATAGTAGTACACATATATAAAGCAGCCAAGAGTCGAGCTGAGCTCCAGCTTCAACCTCTTGAGTCTTTGACCTAAGTCACAGTCCTCCATCTTAGTCTTTTCTTTTGTGTGTAGTTGAGGCAAAGGGTCATATCCTAGAGCATTTACTTAGGTCACTTCATTAGGTCGAAGCTACTCATACCTCCTCCTCGATTGTATTCATGTATGGTATCTGCAGCAAAGCTCTTCATCATTCCTCATGTTTGGAAGCCAATTCACAGGCATAAAGTGACAATTACTCTATTTGAAGTATGGTTGCCCCATGATAGCTTGGAGACAATAACTCCAAAATGAAACTGTTTGAGCTGCATTCATCTGATGCAATAGTTGGTTTGCTTTGATGAGGCTAAGACTCCATTTGAGGAGACATGCTCGTTTACCAACAAATAAAGATCAATCCCTTAGCACATAGTGGGTCAGCACAGCAGTACTCTCTGTGCAAAAGAGTAGAATCACAGTCTCTTCCGAAAGATCTGCAGTCTTGGCATACTAAAATGTCAGCCATAGCCAGGCAGAACCCAGTTCCTCCCCTTTTTCAACTCTCTAGTCCCAAGCCAGCATGCAAGACTCATCTCCATGAGATGAAACCCCTGTGGAGCCCTCTTCATGGTAGTGGCAAGCAGGTAGTTTTTTTTAGTATATATGCACCATCAGTTACAAGTTTCTCACTGTTCACAAAGTAGCCCTGAAACCTGAGTGGGATTGGATGGGTAACACCAGTTTTCAACTAGAAGCTGCCAATGTTCCTCCCTTCCTCCTCAAACAATTCTTCAAAGTCCACAAATCTACCCCTACCTCTAATAACCTTTTTGCAGCATCTGTTTCATTTCCCCTTCTGCCACCAATAAACAACAATGTCTGAAATAGCCAGCAAAATCGATGATCTGACCAACCAGTTTGCATCACTTCATCTAGAATTTGACAACAAATCCAAGTTGAGACTAGGCAATGCTAGGACATGGGACGGCAACAAGGCAACCTACTGCCTATGGTGGATCAAGATGAAACTCTACCTGAAGGTCAAAAACTTCGACTGTAAAGAAGCCACGTATGCCATGCTATGCTATATGATTGGCAATGCTTCACAATTCATGGTTCAGATGTTGGAGACCTTTGCCGAGAAAGATGACTGGCCATCTATTGCTGATCTCAAAATGGCAATCAAAAAATATTTTGTGATTGACTTGCTGCAGCATGAATCTTATAAAAAGCTGCTTAATTTGACACAGGGAACTGACTTCCACACATTTATTCAGGACTTCACTAGTCTCTATGTGGACACAAAATGTAGTGCTGGAGAAGCTGTCCACATTTTAAAAAGGGCAGTCAATTACAAGCTCCATATGGAGCACAAACTCCATATGACAATGGAGCTGGCGGTGGATGACATTGAAGGGCATATAGAGGCATACACAAAATAAATAAATAAAATATGAAAACATAGCATTGACTCACCCAATAACCAGTACCACAATCAGTCCATGTCCACTCCCACGCCCCCCAGTCACCCCTCACTTCACTCCCACTGGAATGTAACCCAGTGCTAGAGCACCCATGGACATCAATAGAAAGATGTTCCAAAACCCAAGAACACCAGACACTTGTACATGTTTTGGATGTTAACACCCAGGTCACATTTGGGTGATGTGCCCCACAAACCCATCTCACCACCTCCATAATTGTGCATTGTATGAGGCTAGAGCACAATTGGTAGCTCAAGCCCAAGGTCCAATGTAGACCTTGCCCTCCCAAAGTGCATTTTCTATGCAGCCCCAAGTGGCTGCACAACTGTTCTCACACCATCAAGCTTGAATGACGGAAGAAGCTGAGGCATATTGGCATGATAAGATTACTGCCAAAAACAAAGCCAAGGTGGGTTTTTGATGCTGACCACTGATATGAGG
Organism: Spongispora temasekensis; assembly: GCA_038094675.1. NCBI lineage: Eukaryota > Fungi > Basidiomycota > Agaricomycetes > Boletales > Boletaceae > Spongispora > Spongispora temasekensis. Next base: position 14,535 of record JBBPUL010000623.1, on the reverse strand, counting down.
GTGTCAGTGGTCTTAGACAATGTTTCCTTTAATTCTACTTCTGTTCCTGTTTCATACGATAAAATAAATAAAACTAAAAATAGTGCTTTAGACTATGTACCTGTTTCAGAGTTTCTCGATTCATATCATGACATAGTAGAAGAGGACGACTGGAAAGAGTTGGAACCAGTTGTCAATAATTTAACTTTGACATTATCTTATGACTATCCTATATTCAATATGTGCAAACTTGCTAAAATGGATGAAGACAAAACTTATCAGCTTAAGTCATTCCCAGCACATGAACTATCATCTCAATGTGGTAGCCTGCCAGATGATTATTCTGCTATGAAGTCTCAATTGAGCTCATCCCCAGAAGAAAACATTGGGTACTTAATTTCACTGAAATTCCAGAAAAAATAAATTATGAAATCCCTCAACAAATCAGGATGATGCCATATAAGACACAGCACTCGCACAACAATGCTCTAGAAGTGGAGTTAAAACTACAAAGGCAAGATCAATCTTCAGTCTGGGTGTCTACTTTAGTTGATAGCAGTGCTACACATTGTTTTATCAACCAAGGATTTGTCACAGTGAATCCAATCACATGCAAACAACTTGACAGACCTATTGAGGTCTGCAATGCTGATGGATCCACCAATTTAGGTAAAGGAATTAGCCACTACTGCAAAATTATAGCCAACATAATAGACAGAAACAATACAGCTCATTCATTTCCATTGATGCTTTATGTTTCCAACTTAGCTACAAATGTGGTTTTCTTAGGTTACAAGTTCCTAGCACACCATAATCCTTCCATAGATTGGAAGAAGCATACATTGTCATTTGATAGATGTGGAGATGCTTGTGACCAATGAGCATCTAATTTATCTTTGCATGCTGTTATGATGGGCATGGGTAGCATCAGCTGTAGACTCGATGTGCAACCTAAAGCTGTGAGGTGAAGATAAGGAGTGTAGATCCCTAGTGCAATGCAAGGAGACTAGTCACTACTCTGCCTAGGTGAGTATGTAGTGATGTCAAAGATGAAGGCAGAGTATCCTTGAGCAAAGATGCTGTGAGGCCAAGAGGTTCATAAGGAGAGTAAGAAGGAGCGAGAGGGTCAAAGATGCAATAGATTGCTATCTCGAGTAGGCTCAAGCTGGGTTTACATGGCTTGTGCTACACCCTATTTATATGTATGAGTCTTGTGCACAGACCAAGCAGTGCTATAGCATGATAAGGGAGAAGACCAAAAGGGGAAATGGGAGATAAGGAGGTGTGAGTCATGCATAGCTTGAAATTAATCATGAAGCTGTGTATGATAGAAATACATGGAACATCTCAGAATGTGTGAGTTAGAGATAAGAGATAAGGAAAGCACACAGTCATGACACTTAACTAATCAAAAGGCTGTGTGCATTTAAGTAATACAAGGTGAAGATAAATGGAGATGAAAGGAAAAAGAGGGATGAATTGTAACATGTGCTTTATCCTTGACTGAACAAGAAAGCTTAAAGAAAGAACTCCCAGCTAAGTTACACAACTATTTGGATGTCTTCTTGGAGCAGGAATCCACCAGAATGCCATTACATAAAACATGGGATCATGCAATTGACTTGCATCCAGATTTTATACCTAAGAAGGGCAAAGTTATCCCTATGTCTCAAATGGAATTATTGGAAATTTGCACCTTCCTTGATGTGGAGCTCAAGAAAGGCTATATTCATCCTTCTAAGTCACCTCAGATGGCACCTGTTTTCTTTATACCTAAAAAAGATGGAAAAAATAGACTTGTTATGGACTATAGATATTTAAATGAAGAAACAGTTACCAACATGTACTCACTCCCTCATATTGACCAACTAGTTGATAGGCTTCATGGTGCTGATATGTTTACCATGCTGAATCTTCATTGGGGTTATACCAATGTCCACATGAAAGATAGTGATGAATGGAAAGATGCCTTTGTCACTCCTTTCAGGTCTTTTGAACCCCTGGTCTCAATGACAAGACTGTGTCTTCATACCTCCTGGACTGAGGATAGAGTTGTTAATCTTGTGTCATGATTCCCTGCTTGCTAGACATGCAGGACAACAACAAACATACTCTACTATTGCACAACATTTCTTCTGGCCTGAAATGAAATAAAGAAATAAATAACTACATAGATCACTGTCAAATCTGTGCACAATCCAAACCTACATTGTGCCCACTGGCTGAAAAGTTATTACCTCTTCTGATTCCACAACATCACTGGCAGGACATTTTTGTTGACTTCATCTCAGTATTTCCCACGATTAATGGGCTGGATTCTGTTTGTGTAATTGTAGATCAATTTTCAAAAGAAGTTATTTTCATGCCATGTGCTAAAACAATCAATTCCAAGGAATTAGCAGTGCTATTCAGGGATAATGTGTGGTGCAAGCACAGACTTCCCACAAGCATTGTTTCAGACTGAGGACCACAATTCTCATCTGCATTTACCATAGAACTCTGTAAATTATTAAAAATCGAACAAAAATTATCAATGGCTTATTATCCACATACAGATGGACAAATAGAGTGTGTAAACCATGACCTCATGCAGTATCTATAATGTTACATGTCAAAGGATCAAGAATCCTGGCCAGATTACATCAAAATGGCTGAGTTTGTGCATAATAACACTATAACACATGCTACTAGTAGCATTCTATTTTCAATAACACATAACTACATACCACACATGGGATTTTAAATTCCCAAAGCTACCACCACTGCAGGACAGTTTGTGTCATAGACAGGAAAAGCACATGCTGAAGTAGAACAAGCACTTAAGGCTAATGTGGAAAAGATGAAAGTGCAGGCTAAAAAGAAGAGGACAGCTGCACCAGAATACTCAATTGGTGACTCAGTCTGGTTATCTACAGAACATTTACAGTTGCCTTATGCTTCTGCAAAGCTTACTCAAAAGTGGGTCAGACTGTTCGAGATCTTAAAGACCTCACCAAATATTATAACTTTGAAACTGCCAAGCAGGATCAAAATCCATCCCACAGTCAACATGTCCAGGGTTAAACCTTTCAAAGACCAATTGCCAGGCCAACCAGTCAGCAAGCCTGATGCAATTCATATTTCTGAGGATGGATCTAAAGAATTTGAGGTAGATTATCTTCTAGATTTAAGATATACTCAAAGAGGCTTGTCCTATTTGGTCAAATGGAAAGGATATGACATTAGTGGTGCTATGTGGTGGGCCGCATCAGATTTAGCCAATACTCCTCTGGCAATAAAAGAGTTTCATTGAAAAAATCTGGCTGTGCCTAGAAAAGTTTAAGGAGTAACCCTTTAAGAGTTCTCATCTTTATTCTATGACTCCAGTTGATCTGGAATCTCAACCTAAAGATGGGGTAGTATTGTAATCATATTCAAATTCCCCTATTTTTTGCAATCTCAATGGTGTTACATACCACATTACATAATATGACATCACTCATAATGTCATGAGTCTGGACTCTCTTATCTCTTATCTATGACATTAGTAGTCTAAACTGCCTTATGTTAGACATATGTAGCTTAGTCATGCCTCATGTATTTAATAGTAGTACACATATATAAAGTGGCCAAGAGTCGAGCTAAGCCCCAGCTTTGACCTCTTGAGTCTTTGACCTAAGTTGCATAGTCCTTTGTTTCCCAAGTTGTGTAAATTGCTAAAGATTGAGCAGAAACTCTCTACCACTTATCATCTACAAACAGACAGACAAATCTGTGCTCAATCTAAAACATTATCTCGGCCTCCGGCAGGAAAATTAGCACCCTTACCTGTTGAGGCTAAGGGTTGTGTTTTAGAGCATTCACTTAGGTCACTTCATCTACCTTCATATTTTGAAGGATGAGCTCCAGCAAACACTAGAGTATTATGGTTTTCATTCTCCTGATACCATCTTTTAGCAAGACAATGATCCCAAGCACACCTGCAAGAAGGTCAAGGAGTGGCTACCAAGAGGTCCTTAACCTGAAGGTGAACCTGGCCCACTGCCATCATAACAGCAGTCAGTTATCTCTGTCATTACCACATCTGCTAGCCTGCCAAAAGCTGCTCCAGCACTTACAACTAGTATTTATGTCAACACATGTAGTAGTGTACAATGTAATGACATGCCCTATGAGCTTCCTAAGTGTCCATATATAACAGACAAATACCTCTCACACAACCTTAACTCTGAGAAAGCTGTGGATAAATGGCATGTGCCATATTTGTTGTAAACATCACAAAAACATCACATCCAAACCCTTCTCTTTTTGCAATCATTCTGGTAATACACACTCATGTATATAATATGATGTCATAAGGCTAGACCCATCATGTGATATGATGTCACCCCTTATCTCCTTATCTATGACATCATAGTCTAGACTGCCTCATGTTAGACACATGTAGATTAGTTATGCCTCATGTATTTAATGTAGTAGAACATATATAAATGGCCAAGAGTTGAGCTGAGCCCCAGCTTTGACCTCTTGTGTCTTTGACCAAAGTCCTAGTCCACCATCTTTAGTTTTCTTTGTAGTCAAGGCCAAGGGTCATGCCCAATCAGCTTTATGCTTTGGTCACTTCAGTATTTCCTCTGTCCCTCCTACTCTAATGTACTCATACACATGGAACCACACCAGAAATGAAATAGTATATGTACTACTGTGCTTGTGCCAGATGTAGTCAAAATAATACTACTTTAACCTACATTATGTGTAATGACTGCAGAAATGTGAATCTAAAATGTAAAGATAAAGCAAAGGATGATGGACATGACCATACACCAAAAGACATATGGCTACTTGACTTTGAAGCATCATCTTACTTCACTAATGACAAAAGTGATTACTCTGAGTACTAAGAATTCAAGTCACCTACATTCTCCCAAACTGCTTCCAGAAAGTCTCTCATCCTCAGAATCAGAACTGTTATTGTCAAATTCAACAGATCACCAGTGTAGTTATTGCTGGTAATCTATATGCCACAATGTCAGATCAAATTGATTTTGATGGGCACACTACTGAAAGACAACTTTTTCACCCTAAAGATGGCACTCAATCTAATCGAGATCTTCAACAAGTGCAGTAGACAAATAGTATTGTCTTTTCACCTATATAGTACAGACACAATGTATTGGATTCATGCTCCAGCCATACCTCCTCATACCCATGATCTCACAATGGCCTCTGTGGACTATGAGATAATGCACAGACAACTTGGACATCCTTCCCAAGATGTGCTCAAAGCTGCTCAGAAGCATACCAAAGATTTTCTGGAAGTTGAAATCCCTTTCTGGAACCCAATCTGTCCAGGTTGTGAGCTTGGTAAATAATCCAACTGCCCTTTTCCTCACTCAGAAGTGTGCTTGAAAGCCCCTTCTGAGTTGATATACTCCTACCTAAAGTCATTCAAGGTTGAATCATGTCACAAGTACAAATACATCATAGTCTTCTATGATGACTATACCTCTTCTGTATGGGTCACCCCAATCTGGTCTAAGGACCAGATCTTTTAGTTCACCAAGCAATTCATATCCTTTGTGTAAACTCAGTATAATGTATAGATCAAAGGATGGAAAAGTGATGCTGGCAGAGAATACACCTCCAAAGCTTTCACAGAGCACATGTGAGATAATGGGATATGCATTCACCAATCCACCCCTTATGTGCACCAACAGAATAGACATGTAGAACACCTAATATGTACCTTTATAGATAAGGCAAAGGCAATGCAGTTACATGCTTGCCTTCCCTCAAACCTTTGGGGATTTGTAGTACAACATACTGCATACATATACAATCATACACCAATGGCATGCCTTCAATGGCACACCTCTCATGAATTACTCAAGGGGGAAAAATCATCTATTGCATATCTATGCATTTTTGGTTTCAGTGCCCATGTACACATTCCAGCTGAAGCCCACAGTGGGAAGCTGCAACTCAAATCCCAGCTAATGATTCATCTCAGAACTGCTGTAGAATATGATAGTAAGTGGAACTATCTATTTCTTCGCCCTAACAATGCTTTGCATACATCTGCATATGTGGTTTTTGATAAGAATCTCTTTATAAGATGTTCGAAGGATTCTCCACATACATAAGCCAGTTAGTCCTCCTCCATGTCTGGATACACCTCATGATCATGATGATAAGTCTATGAATTCTTCATCTGATAAGTGATGTGAACCTAAGTGAAACTCAAGCTGAGGACACCTTCCTTAAGGGCTTCAGCACCACTGTCGGCCTCTACTAACCATAACAGTCAAGGGTCATACTTGAAGGAATGTGAGAAGAGAATAGATCATCCGTGACTTAGGCACAATGCACAAGAGGTCAGAACTGGGGAGCCAGTTTGACTGTCCTAAGGTACATGAGGTATAGGCAAGGCCCTTATCTATGATGTAGGCAACATGAGGTTACCATGCTGCAGACATGTGGTGGTCTGGATTATGGTCTAGATGCCTTGTGTCATCCATGAGGTGATGATGTATCTCTTGGCTGTGCAGAGTCCAGACTATGACATCACCTGTGATGTCAGCTTATGTAACCTTTAAGTGCATACCCAGCATGCACCAAATCTTGATCTCTATCCACTGGTGACCCTAGCTTAGGGTTAGGACATCCTTTGTGTTGAGTTACAACAATAAAGATATAACTGACTACCCAAAACATCCAAATCATTGCCCAGAAGTCCTGAAATCCTTAGAACACTCAGAATGCAATGTTAGTAACCCAGAAGATGAAACTTCCAGCCTGTAACCAGAACAAGTAAAAGAAACTGATGCTAAAGAACCTCTAAGGACATCTTCTTCAGTACCCTCATGGACTCCACCCCTCTCTGCTCCACCTCTTAAACTTAAGACACCTTATAAGTCCATATATGTGTGGCATCCCCCTCACTGCCCTGGCAATGTCTATGGTGAAGATCATCACCCACTTGATCAACTTAAAGATCTTGAGTTGAATAATCCATGGGAAGACTCTGGCCTCTCTTACTATTCAGAGCCACCATTATTTCCCAGTGCAGTGCCTCTCTCTCCTTCTTCTTCAGAAGATGATGTAGAACACATCACCTAGAAAGTAGAAGATTCTTTGGTCATATTTTTAATGTCTCATGGCATTTCTCCAGAGGAAGACACCTTTGTCAGTTATAGGAACTGGCAATACAAAGATATCCTAAAGCTCCCTGCTAATAAGCATAAAATTTGGCATGAAGCTTACCTCAAAGAGCTACAAATACTTCAAGACCATGAAGTCTATAAAGTAGTTGACAGATCCAAGAACCACAAGGTCATAAAAAACTGATGGATCTTTGTTGTCAAATCTGATGGTCAGAAAAGAGCCAGACTAGTGGCCAAAGGCTTTTCTCAAGTTGAAGGCTTATATTATAACCAGATATATTCCCCAGTAGTGAGATTTGAAACAGTGTAGTGCATGCTTGCCCTTTCTACACTAGAAAACTGGTATCTCACTGGACTTGATGTCCAATCTGCCTACTTACATGAAAAACTAGATTAAGAGCTCTACATGGAGTTTCCAGAAGGTTTCCTGCCACCCAACATGAAAGACAAAGTACTTTGACTGCTCCACACCATATATGGCCTAAAACAAGCTGGACTAGCTTAGTAGCACAGTTTGGACAAGTCAATGAAGGAACTAGGTTTTGAGCAGCTCAAATCAGATGCCAGCCTATTTGTATATCACAATGGAAAAGACATAGTACTTGTGATTGTCTATGTAGACAATGCCCTTTTCTATGGACTGAATAAAGCTTTAGTAGACAAGCTAAAAGTCACATTTATAAAAAAGTGAGAATGTCATGATCTTAAAGAACCCCATGAATTCCTGAGGATGAAGATTCATCAAGAAAATCAAAAGATGTACATTGACCAGTGCACATATCTCAATAAGAATATTCAATGATTTGGCTGAGATTCTAGTCATGATTTCAAAAGCTCAAAAACCCTTTCCATGACATGGCTGTCTTAGAATGGTCATATCTCTATAGTGTGTGAACCAAATCACATGACCCAGGGAGCGATTTTGTAGCCAAGAGTATGTTCTATTTATATCCCCACCCAAGCTAAGCGAAATTCCCACAGTGATTGGCAGTACACTGCATGCACTGCTGTTGGGGTTAGTATAGAAAGGGTTTTTGAGGTCACTGTATGTACACTTAGTAAGGGGGAGTGTTGAACATTAGACTAGTTGCGATGCTTCCAGAGTCTTCCAAGCGCTTCCAGAGCATCCCAAACCCTTCCAGGAACTCAGAAAGCTCAGAGGAGTACTTGGAAGCACCAGAATATCTGGAACTATGTATGGAACTCAGTACTAATGGTGATATATGTATGTCATAACAGTTCATATTGCTTGTACATATATAAAACCCAGCAGCCTGAGAACTGGATTTAATATAGGAGGTTGAACATTTTCTCTCTGAACTCACTTGACAATGTTCAATAATACCAAAGGTGAGTATACCAATAAGGGGCTTCCCAGCCCTCAAACAGAAGTTGGATTTGCAACCCTTTCTTGATGACAATATGGCTTAAAAAGATGGTATTATATGTAGTTTGTGGCTAAAGTGACCTCTTCTGCCCTGGCAGGACTTGTCCAATGGATGTTTGTAATTGTATGCTCAAATAACCATAGAGAATGTGAACATATCCATAATATTGGCATGTTCAAGTGTGCAAGGATGTGTTTTCTACCTCTAGCCACACCCACCTTAAGAACTGAAACTGAACCACAATAGAGTGTTTTCTTTAAGTTATGATAACATGATATCAATACAATGCAGACTCAGTCAGAACAAGAGTTGCAAAACCAACTTCCTCCATTCCGTGATCAAATATGAGATAGACACTCTGAAGGAAAGTTGCTCCGATGGTACAGTATGCTGGTGATATCCCAACAGCTCTGAGTACTGCTCAGCTCTGAACTTGAAGTACTGTAAACAATAACAAGGAAAGACTTAGTTTCGTTCACACTACAACGGCCAAACTAGCTATGATGAGTGTGACGTGCATTCGAGTGGGACGGATAAATGGGGAGAGGAGATACTGACTAAACTCCGCAAGACGCAATCTGCGGTATCGATAGTGCCATGGAGGCTGAGGGTTTTGTCGACGAGATTCGTCTCAAGTCCGCGACCCCGTGAGAGTAGTGTCTAAGTCGAATCCAAATACGGAACTTCAAGCCGTGGGTGACCATGTCAACCACGAAACGCACCTTTCCTCCGTTAAACAGGCCTACTGGAAATGTGGATGTTGATAGACTTGCATTTTTCCACGTTCTCGAGAGACTCAAGGTGATTATGCGCGATTCTACTTACCATCATGCTGAGATACTCACCATGTCAATAGACCCAAAAACGAACCGGTTGGATCGACTTCAATGTAAGTCGAAATTGCTTGACTGCCGCCCGGGTCTCTCTCAACCGCTTTACAGGTTCTCAATCCGGAGAGGTATTAGGCCCAGACCTTTTTTCTCGCGCCGTTTTCAACTTCAAGTTAATCACAGCATCTCGGATCACATGTACCGAATGGCGGTGCTTGCCATGTGCACTTCAGACGAAATGCTTGATGTGTGCAAGTCAGTGTTTGCTTTTTGCTACTGTGTACGTTAGATCGGATTGGATTCATTTCACTCCGGGGGGTGTTCCATAGGTGCGTGATGATGTGCGTCGTGCATGATCTTGCAGAAGCCCAAGGTGAATGTCATTGCTTAACGAGTACCAACACCGTGGCGCTCACATTGCTGATGTCGGACAGTTGGGGACATTACACCCCGTGAAGGCATTTCCAAGGAGCAGAAACGGCGCCTCGAAATGGTATAATCTCCCACGTATCCGTCCGCTTGAACACGCTCGATGATGAATAGGAAGCAATGCACAACTTTGTGCACGACCTGTTGCACGCGAGTCCGGCGGCCCTCCGCATCGAAGCATTATGGGAGGTTCGTTTTTCCCCCCTGCTTGACACTCTGCCGTTGCGCGTCGTCGTCTTTGCGCTGCATCCCAACAGATTGCTGTCGCGAGGACTGTGCTGACTATTCCCTTTTACTTATGGCTTACCATCTTGGATTCGCGATGAACAGGAATACGAAGCGGGCGCAACCCCCGAGGCCAAGTTCGTCAAAGGTGTGCATAATCACTGCTGCATCCACGTCATGTCTACATGTGTTTCTGACCATTGTATCGTGTGTATAGATCTTGATCGGCTCGAGATGGCACTTCAAGGTGATGTCCACGACCCGCGCGTACCTCTGTCAGTGTCTGTTGCTGACCATCAACTCGCACACGCCAAATGCAAACGCATACAGCCCGCGAGTACGAAAAGGCGCACGATCGTGACCGGGGCGATCTGCAAGTTTTTTTCGATAGCAGCCTCCCGTACCTTGGGCATTCCGAGGTGCGCCGTTGGGGAGACGCCTTGGCGAGGGAGCGCGATGCGGAGAGAGTGGATGATGTCGACAGTCTTCTGCCAGAAGGGGCATAACACAGCCTCCACTGGGGACAGACTCAGAGGCTCCGCTGTGTCCCTCCAATGGCTGGCTTGGCGCCGCGCCGCCATATCAGATATCAGATATCATGTATCATACTTGACACCGTGACATATTATATATATGGTTTAAAGGAATCCCAGTTTATTTCTTCGATTGCTCGAGGACAAAGGTAAGAGGTGGGCTTTATATTATAGTTCAAATAATAAAGGTAGCATTGGCATCTATCCTTATCGTACTTTTCATAGATTGATCAAGAAATCTTTTTTTGGACAAGCAAAGCATGTTCAGCATATTTTCATTTACCTCATTCGGAGTGACCGTCATAATATGTCATTCTTCAGGGTCCGGTTCCCGAGACGTCTGTTACCTTGAGGAACTCGACTGTGTAACCTGGGCAAGTAAGTTATCCACTTGACAATACCCCGCGCTTAGGCATATCTTCAAGGCTGGCAACCATCATTGCGATCTGTATCCCTGTACCACTACGATGGGACCGACGGTGGAGATAAAAGGAACTTGATGATCGTGTTCATTGAAAGTGATTAGACTCGCAAGACCCGGAGTTCGTCATGACGCTGATTCCGTGTTTGTTCATCTGTCCTGGAGTGTGCTATCATGAAGGATACGGGAAGTTGACTCGACTCAATTGACCCAAGGCAACTATATATATGACCGGGCGGTATCTTTTCACGCATGTATTTAAGTGGCCTCAAAAATTACCTTCATGATCAGGCATGATCCTATGTCGCCCCACCGCATAGACGCTCTTACTGCCTCTGTCGTCCCCTGGGCTTACCTTGCTGGCGGCGTAACAGTTGCTGCCACACTCGTCATCCTGATCAACACATTCACTGCAAGCCCTAGTACAGACAAGAACGGTGCATCACTCCCACCCGGACCACCTGCAACATGGTTCTGGAAAAACCCTATGCCGAAGCGAGAGTTCGTATTTTCCCCCATCCTCCTTTGAGATCACGCCACTGAAACTCGATCATGTCGTATTGATAGCATTGCAAACCAGCTCACTATGTTGGTTGAACGGTATGGACCAGTAATCTCTCTTAGAAGTGGCAGAAACGTGATCATCATCATCGGTCGTATGGATGTATGTTGGCTATACTTATTGTCCGAGGAATGGAACTTGTACATATATACGTGCTCATTTCTATACCCTCTCTACAGGCGGCAACAGAAATTATGGAAAAGGAGGGTGGAGCACTCATGGACCGTCCTAGGATGGTTGCAATATCCGATATTCTCTTGGGTGGACTAAACCTTTTGGCTGAATCTGCCGGAGAACGGTTTCGTCGTATGAGACGTGCCGTACATACCCACCTTCAACCCAAAGCGGCGCAAACATACGAGATAATTCAAGAAGAAATTGCAAGGGATGTCATCCTCGACATTTTGGGTGACCCGAAACATCACATGCAACACGTTGGACGGTGTGTAGATTCTTGTACACCTTTTTCTTAAGGGTATGTTAGTGGGCTAATAGGGATGCACTGTTTTTTTTCTTAGTTATGCTGCCTCGGTTATTTTACGGATAACATATGGGAAGATTTCGCCTACAGCCTATGAAGATCCTGACGTGGTACGTGTACACAAAGTATTAACCAACTTCTATGTAGCATTTCGATCGGGACCATATCTGGTGGATTTCTTTCCGTGGTTGAAGCATGTGCCTGGTTATGCCCGAAAACTTAGGCAGTTTCATCAAGAGGAAATATCACTTTTTCGAGAGCAGTTGAATCGAGTCAAGGCAGAATTGGTATGTATGTCGGTGCGAAGATCGCAGTTGTTCCTCACGCCCGTTCAATCGTCTTAGGATATGGACAAAGCTGGGCCATCATTTGCGAAGACACTTCTTGAACACACAGATGACCACCGGTTGTCAAATGACGAGATGGCTGCTCTTGCTGGTAGTCTGTTTGGTGCAGGTTCAGACACGGTGTCCACTCGTTAAATTACAGGGATAAACTTGAACTCTAACATACATTTTTTATTTTAGACTGCATGTGGAATCAGCCTGTTAATTATGGCGGCGGCTTGCTATCCTGAGGCGCAAGCACGCGTGCAAACAGAGTTGGATGAAGTGGTGGGCAAGGGCAGAGGTATTTGGTCCAACTTTCATCTAAGGTTTGCAATCGCTGACAAGGTATCTAGTGCCCACATTCGGGGACTCGGAAATGTTGCCACAGTTGCAGGCATTTTTGCTGGAGGTGATGCGCTGGAGACCGATTACCCCTATAGTGTAAGCCGAACGCCTTACACAGAACACGGAAGCACTCGGAATGCTAGTATTCCAATACTCGCATCCAACGTCTGACGTCACACGTAGAATAGCCTCTCGCCGTATATATAGTGACCCGCGTCGATAGCAGTCCCGACATCTTGTTTTCCCTCTTTCCTCTGCTCTCAGTAATCCACTGCGCTCGTACACGTTCTCCTTCCGTCCGAGCCCCTTCAGTGTTCCGCCCTCACGGGCGGCTCACACTTTTTTTTGAACGTACGATAGAGCGTAGCACCACGGCAGTTACATGTAGCCACACTCGGGCCGTGCACAACGCACGCGTCACGCCGTCATTAACACCCGCCCAGCAGCCATCCGCCTCATCCATCGCTGCCCCTGCTGTTCCCGCCCGCCCGCCCACCGGTCCTGCCGCTTCCGACATCCCGGATCTCGCCTCTATCTCGAGTAGTTCCTCTAGCTCCTCGTCTTCCGCCCCCTCTGCCAACGCGCCTTTTCCTTCCGCTGCCCGTCGCCCCACCATGAATCCTTCAGCCGAATTCCAGCAACGCTCCCCTACCAAACCGCCATGCCTCTTGCCAGGGGACCTGACTCCCACCCTGCTCCAACGTTGGGAACAAGGTTGTTCCGAGTACTTTTACCACAAGGACATTGCTGCCGATCACCAGGTCCGACGTGTTGCCTGGGGTCTTCAAGACCCTCGCATCCGGCAGTGGTACAGTATCAACAAAGATCATCTCAACAGTCTTGAATTCTCGGACTTCCTTACTGAACTCTGCACTATGTGGCTCCCGGCTGACTGGGCTTCTGATCTTCGGATCACCTTAGTCGCATCCCGACAGGGCTCTCGCCCCTTCCAGGAATGGGCATTTGATCTTCAATGTCAGAATACCCTGCTCCTTGACACTGATGCCCACTTTTCAGACCATGCCCTTCGGTATCATCTTGAAGGACATACAGTACATATGCTCATAATACATAATCATGATGTCGGGGCCGACCAAAACCCAATGCATTATTATGGATATGCGAGACAAGGATGTGTGACAAAGTGTGACAAAAATGTCATGCATCTATGTGGTGTATGAAGTGCTGATCCAACGTTGTCTGCTTCTTGCAAGCCATCTCCTGCCTCAACAACCTTGCATGGAATCGACACAACTGCTTCAACAATGCCAAATATTTGCCCTCACCATACTCTAAGACCACCCTCTTGAGCTGCTTGCACAAGTCCATCACCTCAATCCTTGAGGCACATGGCTCCTCCAAGTTTGCTGACTACGCGCTACTGAATGCACCAGCTGATGAACATCTGTGGTGGTGGATACTGCCCCAGATCCAGATGAAGCCAAGTCTGACGATGACGAGTGGGACTGTATTAGTAGTTCTGTAGTACTAATAACGACTCCTGTCCTCGAGAGGCCATGGCTTCTAGACCAGGCCAGGCTGTCATTTAGGGCTTTCATCAGGAAAACTTTTAAGTCATAATTAATCTGAATAATTCTTTAAAAATTATAATCTCTAAGTATGAGCGGCCGAGGGTTTTGTGACGTTGCTGTGACGTTCTTGGGCCGACGCTTATTCCGCGTATCTCGCTATTCTCGCTATTTTCGTGTATTTCGTGTATCTCGCTTAATCCTTGAAAACCACATGGCATTTCAAACTCAGTCGTCGTCCGTTCAGTAGGGCGTGTACGCGCTCGATTATGTAATCACGTTCGCGACCTGTTTATCTCCTTCCCTCGCTATACTCTCTTCCACACAACATACTGGCTCCAA
>JBBPUL010000622.1:0-16967 GCA_038094675.1 Spongispora temasekensis | reverse complement strand
GCTCTACAATTCTGTCCATCACCGCCGTCTCCAGGGAACGTGGAAGGTGAGGAGGCACGATATGGTCATAAACGATGAGATCAGAAGGTAGGTAGTTGTGATTCCTGCCGGAAGTCCCAGTCTAGGCAAGTATGGTGACATCGAAAGGCGTGAGGATATGTTCCAACAGAAGGCCCACTGCTTGATTGCCCTCCCCGTATACCACAGGGAGTGTGATGCCGGAAATCCCAATGAGCGAATATGCAATGTCTTCTACTCGCGTCGTCTGTCGGCTCGAAGCAAGAAACAATTTCTCGCATACCCGGTCCAAGCCCGGTCGAAGTGTAGCCAGGTCCTGAGCAGCAAACCTTGTAGCTTGTTCCATCTCGGAAAGGGTGACAGGGGATTCCTTGTGATTAAACATCTCCAAACCGAGGTAGGGTTCCCAGTCTTCCGTATAGAACTGGACCACCCTCGACGCCACATACTCCTGATATGTCCACCCGCGAGTGTTCCAAATGCTCTTCATCAGACAACCGACCACCTGCGACCACGAGAAGACGCCAAGAAGCTGAACGATCGTCAATGCCGCCCCACAATACCATTGGAACATGGGAGCGACTGATTCTTGCTGAACACCCTTGTCTGACTGGTTACATGTGTCACTCCAGGCCTAACGGAAGCAGCGAGAGCGTACGAGACGGCCATAAGTAATGAGCTTTTCGTTCGTAGTAGAGAGGGGCAACCGATAAACAGAAACATTCTGGACCATCTCGAAAGTCGGTTCTCCTGGCTGCCATCTGTGCGAGGACATGACATATGCATAGAATGACTTCACCTCCTCCTGAATTCGTTGCATATCGAGTCAATCACGGGTGGTCGTAGATGATCGCAGTTCATCAAATATCGTAACGCTCTCGAGGGATGTCACGAATGGTCTGCTCGACAACATGTCGAATCAGTGAAGTGGTACTGATGTATTGACTCCAAATCCCTAAAAAAATAGAGTAAATCAATGCGCGTCGTTTATGCGACGAACAAAGATTCACCTTCTGCGGCGCTTGGCGAGCAGCAAGCAAGAGCCAGCCTTGGCCATTCCGGAAGGACAATGATCGAAGGAAAGGGAGTGAGCAGCTAGCGTCTCGTCGGATTTCCTGGCCTTCGATACCTTGAGTGCTTTCGCAACAAGGTTTGATACACAGCGATCTGTGAATTCTGATGGTGACGATTGAGTATGACATTATACAAAGTCTTCCAGTCAACGAATGCTCTGTCGTATTTCATACTCTCCTCGGTATCTGTGATTTCACGAAAACACCGGGCGGCATCGTATGTATAGGCATAGTGTTTCACAGCCGTATCTTTTCTTGCACAGAGACATGGTAAGCGGATCATTGAGTTGTTGGATGGTTTTATCGAAATGAGCAATGCTTTCCATGTCTAGGAGTGTTAACAAACGTGATACTATGGCCCGCTGTGCGTAGCTGATTGAACTGGCTGACTGCACGTTGAAAGGCAACGAGTACGTTGCGAAGTTCCATGACCGTATCTTTCAGATGAGCGATTCTGCAAGCTATGTAACGAATTGAGAGCTGGAGAGGCGTGTTGAGGTGCACCAGAGTCATCACCTCGAGCTTGAAGGGACTTTATCGTTTCGCGTACGCTGTCTTTTTTTTTTCCTCGTCGGTAAGCTTCGAGAATACGCGCGAGTATGAACTGGCGTATTGTTAGGACTTTTTAATTTTCACATTTTCACACGTCACGATTTAGCCTATGATGTAGTTACGCGTGTAAAACGCATGTTCAATAGTATATAAGTAGTCGACTCCTTGTATCGTATTCCTTAGTTTCGATATTCTAAAACATTTACTCTCTTCGAGTGAGTGTGAGGGATCAAGTCCTAACAAAATATCGAAACTACCTCTTCGTCGCCGATCTCTTCGATCCCCGACGCCCCTTCCGCCTTATCACAACCCTTGCTTACATCACATCTTCGCCGTCGCCGTTTCCTTCAAATGCGTACATGTCCACTCGCCCTCTTCTCTTTTCTAGCAGTCTTTGGTGAGCGCTCAGGTCTCAACAACCCAAATCCCACTGGTGGAGGCTCTGTACCGTCCGGGGTGCATCCAATCAAGAGCATGCTCATACTATCCCTCTTTCCCTGGTTGACATGACTTCCGCTCGCCAGCATCTGACTCATCGGATGGAAAAGATCTCGCGGCTCCCAGCAATAAGGGACAGTTCAGGTTATTCCTGTGAACCATATGCATAACTGTGAGAAACGTTCAGGGCGCATACACAATCCTCATTAGGTGTTCCCAAAGAGTGTAGTCCAAGGCTTGCCTCACCAGTTATTATATTCTGGTCCAAAATATAGTTGCTACACCCACATATTGCAGTGCAGTGGGACTTCCTTCAGGATTTAGACGAATCACAGTCTCTTCGTCTCAAAATAAGATCTGTAGCCTTGGCGAGCTAAATCATCAGCCATAGCCAGGCAGATCCCCAGTCTCTCCCAACCTCTACTCTCCCATCTGAGCGTGGGCATAAATGGTGTTCTTGTGAGGCACCTAAGTATTCTCTTCGAATTGCATTTCCCCTACTGACTCCCACTCTTGGCAACCTCTCCTCCTCGTCATGTCCTCCATCTCCTGCATTGAGTCCAAGAGGCCTGTTCGGTCTCAAAACACACCTCCTCCTCGACCAGCCCATATCGCCACTACCATGGATGAGTTCCATGCTATGATGATAGCGTGGACAATCTCCTACTCTGATGATCCTACAATGGCTGGCCCTCCCCCAATCTTGGTGACAGAAACTCCTTTGCCACCAACAGTACCATCCACACCAATCCCGGGTCCCTCATGGAAACCCACACCCTCTTCCACCGCATGACCTCCTTGTGCCAACCCACTCGCCTTGCCCTTCAGGGTTCATCTGCCACCAGGCCCCTCAACTCCGCTTGGGTCTATGCTTCTGACCCCTGAACCTGTCCACACAGCACCCTACATGCTTGGACAACCCTCTGCCCCGGTGCTTCCTCGTGTTGCACTGCCCCCTCCAGTCATCGATAGAGATATCGGCAAGTCCATTGCCAACAAGCCTAGTGATTTTGATGGTGATAAGTCGCGCTACGTTGAGTGGCACAGAACCGTCCTAATCTACCTGGCTGGCTATATGAAAGAGCCTTCAGAAAGGCAGAAAATAATGATCACGCTATCCTATATGAAAGGTGGTGCAGCGGGCAAGTTTGCCCAGCACTTCATCTTGGCCCAGGGCCACAAGCTTAACCAAATGTCATATGATGAGTTCTGCGACAACCTCATTAAAAATTTCATGTCATCAGATGTCAGATGATTGGCAGAAGTGAAGCTCCTCTCGCTTAAACCAACCAGAGTGTCGAAGAATACTTTGTCAAAATGTCACAGCTGTGCCAAGAAGCTGGCTATGACTACATGAGGCAGGGACACCTCCTCATTTCCATCACCAGAAATGGCATCAAAAACAGCATTGTGAAGTATGTGGAAAGAGCACGCCCACAGCTGCTGGCAACCGAGGATATTCAGCAGTGGGAAACTGCCCTGATGGAAGCACAAAACGTGCTCAAGGAGATCTCAGATTGCAAAACCTGTCTTGGCATCAAGCCCACATTCCATCCTCGCCGCCCCACTGCAGAGACAACTGCAAAACCAAATCCTAAGGAAACCCTAAGGTTTACTGCCACTGGGACACAGCCTGGTTCCAGTGCACCAATGGATATCAGAAAAGTGCGGGCTGAGGGTCTGTGCTTCAAATGTGGCAAGAAATGGCCATGTGCTGACCACCCTCCTAAAAGATGCCAAGTGCATACCATGCAGTTCAGAGGGGTGAATATAGAGTACACAGATGCAAATGGCTTGAAAGCGGCCATGAACAAGGTTGAGAAAGACCAGGGTTTTCAAGAGGGAGTGTAGACAGGTCAACTACTACTCCTAAACAGTCGATAGTTTCTAGCAATAAATATTCTGTTCTCAAGACTGAAACTACCGGCGAGACCTTTGAAGTACAACTAGAGAACAGTAAAGCAAAAGTACCCAAAAGGGGAAGTAAAGACGTGGCAGGTTATGATCTGTTCACAACAAAGGAAGTGACCATCAAGCCAAAGAGTTGCGCTCTAGTTGACACCAGTCTGAAAATGAGTATCCCAAAAGGGTACTATGGATGCATAGTGCCCAGAAGCAGCTTAGCTGCAAAAAAGGAAATAGATATAAGCGCTAGAGTAATAGATGCCGACTACAGAGGCAAAGTAAAGGTCTTGATGGTCAACCAAGAGAAGGATGTATTTACAGTAAATAAAGGAGACAAAATTGCCCAGATAATCCTTACCAAAATTACAACACCCGAAGTAAAAGTAGTGTCATCCCTTGATGATACTCAGAGGGGGACAAAAGATTTTGGATCAACAGGCATGAGTCAAATTCGAATCCTGCAACGTCCTAAAGTCCAAGCCACTAAGGACTTAAAACAAAATGTGAGGCCCCCTGTCGAGGGCTTGAAACAAATGACACCAGTTAAACCTCTGGAAGAAAAGGTCTCTGAACAAACTCCATGACTATGGAAGAATACAGTGGATCCATGGACTGCACAATGGATCAAGAAAACAATAGACCGAGATGATACCCAATGGTCCTTACATCATTTAAGATCTTTCGTGCATGAATCATGGCTAGCCGAAGTCAATACAGTGTTAATCAGACAAATAAAGGGAATGAACGACCTTGAAACTCAAGTAACTCTAAGAGAATTACAGAAATGACCTAAGTACATTAAAGGCATATCAGATCCTGCACTTGAGATTGAGGTTGAAATTGTAACCTCTGAGAGAAATACCATCTCCACTAAGGCCCTGATTGACTCTGGATGTACCGGATCTTCCATAGATCAACAATTCATCAAAACACATGGAATAGAGACACATTTGTTGCCAAGACCAATACCAGTCTACAATGCAGATGGAACCCCGAACTCCAGTGGACAAATAACAGAGTTCACAAGAGTTCAGCTGAATATAGGGGACCATAACGAGCAAATTGTATTAGCCGTTACAAATCTAGGAACCAATAACATTTATCTAGGATATGATTGGCTCCAACTACATAATCCAAACATTGACTGGCAAGCACAAAGTATTTCTTTTCGGTGTGAAGATGACCATTGTCCAGGTTTAATGGATATCGACGATGATGATGAACCAGAAAAAGATTTAGTATTCTGTGTGAGAAATATCGCTACAGATATCGCAATCACACAAGGCAAAGCTAAAGCCAATGCAACCTTCGAAGAAGTTGTACCCGAGTGTTATCATGACTATAAAGATGTGTTTGCGAAAGAAAACTTTGATGAACTTCCACCACATCGACCTTGGGATCATGCCATCGACTTAATCAAAGGAACACACAAAATAGATTGCAAAACATACAATCTCACACCAGACGAACAAATCAAACTGGAGAATTTCATCGACGAAAACCTAAAGAGTGGACGTATTTGTCCCTCCAAATCTCCTTTCGCATCCGCTTTCTTCTTCATTAAAAAGAAGGATGGAAAACTCAGACCTGTCCAGGATTACTGCCGACTTAATGACATCACCATCAAAAACCGCTACCTTCTCCCTCTAATACAAGAATTAGTGGATAAATTGAAGTCAGCGAAATACTTCACAAAACTGGACATTCGCTGGGGATACAACAACATCCGAATGAAAGAAGGGGATGAATGGAAAGCAGCATTTCACATGAATCTGGGGTTGTTCGAACCCCTTGTAATGTTCTTTGGTCTTACCAACTCACCCACAACGTTTCAAACAATGATGAACCACATCTTCCGAGACTTGATCTTCAGAGAAAAAGTCATTGTATACATGGATGACATTATGATCTTCACCACTACCCTAGAAGAACATAGACAAATAGTCCGTGAAGTACTACAGGTTCTCAGAGATAATAAACTATATCTGAAACATACCAAGTATGAATTTGAGACCCTTGAGACAGAATACTTGGGTGTGATTATATCCCATGATTCAGTTCGAATGGATCCTGGCAAGGTTAAAGGTGTTTTAGAATGGCCTACCCACACAACGCGCAAACAGCTCAGAGGCTTTTTTGGATTCCTGAACTTCTATAGGTGTTTCATCAGAGACTTCGCTAAACTCACCCTTCCACTAAACGCCCTCACATCTGAAAAACACGAATTCCTCTGGTCAACGGAAGCCGAACAAAGCTTCCTTGCACTCAAAGTGGCCATCTCCTCTGCACCCACACTACGCCTCCCCATTAATAACTCCCCCTTCTGCATTGAAACCGATGATTCAGGCATTGGCATCGGTGCCATTCTCAGCCAAAAACAGGATGATCACTGGCACCCCGTCGCCTACATCTCGAAATCCCTGTCTGATGCAGAATGCAACTATCATGCGGCAGACTTAGAACTTCTTGCAATCATCTTCGCCCTCAAAGAATGGTGCCAATACCTCCTTGATGCCAAAGATCCCTTTACCATCCTGACCGACCACAAGAACTTGGAATTTTACAAACGTCCCCAAGATTTGTCTTGCTGCCAAGCATGTTGGTATCAAACTCTCAAGAAGTACAATTTCACGATCTCACATCGTCCTGGTAAAATCAACCCTGCGGATCCTCTGTCCCGGAGGCCAGACTTTGAAAAGAGGATAGAGCCATTAAATTCCCAAGTTACCATCCTTACACCTGACAAAATCACTCAAGCATTTATGAAATTTTCTGATCTTGCTCGACAAATAGAACAGGGTCAAGAACAATGCGAGGAAAAGGTGTTGAAAGAACTAACAGAAAATGGAAAATGGAACAAAAAGAATAATGTAATTTACTGGAAACACCTTGTATATCTACCACCTGTGTTAAACCTTAGAGAAGAAGTAATTGTTAGAAACCACGATCATCCTATAGCCAGTCATCCCAGAATAAAAAGAACAAAAAACCTCATTATGTAAACATACAGTACTATTGGCCAAATATACATAAAGACTTAGAAAGATATGTGAAAGGATGCGATAAATGTCAAAAAACAAAAACAAAAAGAGAAAACAAGAACACCCCTCTTCATCCAAATGAAATCCCCTCCTACCCATGGGAAATCATCTTCATCGTCCTCATCGGCCCTCTCCTCGAAAGTCAAGGAAAAGATGCCGTCTTAACGGTAGTCGACAGGTTCACGAAAATGATCCACCTCTTTGCCATGACAACAAACATCACATCCCTAGATGTGGCAAAAATATTCAGAGATGCCATCTTCCCCCTACACGGCATGCCCAAGAAGGTGATATCAGACCGAGGACCTCAGTTCGTGTCTGAGTTCATGAAGGAACTATATCAAATGCTGCATATTCAAGCTAATCTGTCTACCACTTATCATCCGCAAACCAATGGTCAAACTGAAAGGATGAATGCCGAGGTTGAACAATACTTACGGCTCTACACAAATCACAGACAAAGTGATTGGGCAGAATGGATACCGATGGCAGAATTTGCACACAATCAAACACAGTCATCCTCCACTAGATATGCGCCATTCCTTCTAAATAACGGACATATACCGATAGTATTCCCTGACTTACGAAAACAAACCAAAGTACCAGCAGCAAAAGAGTTGGTTGAAGGATTAAAAGTTACATGGGACATAGCTACACAGGCACTTCAAAGAGCTAAAGACGATATGAAAAAATTTTATGACAGAACAGCTAAGGAACGCCCTAATTACCAACCCGGTGACCTTATCCTACTTGAGGGAACAAACATTTGATCAGACCAACCAGCTAAGAAATTGGATGACAAATGATATGGACCTTTTAAAGTCATTGAGAAGGTCGGATCTGCATCATACCGGATTAAATTGGACAAGAGCTGGAAAACCATTCATCCAGTGTTTCACGAAAGTCTAATACGTCCTTACCATGTCGGCGAATTTCCCTCACAAAAACATCCTCCCCCTCCTCTTCCAGATATCGTATCAGGAGTCCCAGAACAAGAAGTGGGAGAAGTCCTAGATTCACAAGAAAGAAGAGGAGGAATAGAGTATCTGATACATTGGAAGGGCTTTCCACGAGAGGAACGAACATGGTTAAAGGAAAAAGAGTTAAAAAATGCCCCTGATGTTGTCAAAGACTTTCACTGCTGACACCCGACAGCTCCGCATCCCCAATCTACCATGAAACTCCGCATATCCTTATTCGAACAACCTGACTTCCTTGAATACCGAAAATGCTTCAATAAATACCCAGATTCTATGTTTGATATCCCGCCAGTCGAGGACGACCTGGCCTTGAAAAAGGGATAATGTTAGGACTTTTTAATTTTCACATTTTCACACATCACGATCTAGCCTATGATGTAGTTATGTGTGTAAAATGCATGTTCAATAGTATATAAGTAGTTGACTCCTTGTATCATATTCCTTAGTTTTGATATTCTAAAACATTTGCTCTCTTTGAGTGAGTGTGAGGAATCAAGTCCTAACATGTATCACATTAAAAAAAGAAAGAAAAAAAAAGGAAAGAGGGTCTCAGACGAGGCAACAGTATGGGTTCTGATAAGAGACTCGATTCGGTCCGTCGGCTGATGTTTTAGTCAATTCGAGGCTGTCACCAGCCCTTGAGTGACAGCCTGGCCAACTCCACCTCAGCCAACTTGAAGCTGTGATGTGTCTTGTTATTATTGGTTTTGGAGGGTGGCACTCAGCCAAGCAGCCAAGCAATGTCAAGTCTTGAAGTTTCGGATGTGTTCTGTAATACTTACCTATTTACAGTGTTATTACATATTATTTTTACCGAGTGGCAGTAATCTTTTTGCAGCCTAGTAGTACAAACGTGGCTCATTCTCCTCGTCTTCGCCACAGCCTGTGTTAACTTGAAGCACTTCTATTGATATGAATTCCTGGGCTTTTGTGTTTGTGTCACTCACGTCATGGCTTCCTCCTCATAGGCACCATGTTTTTTTTTTTTCTTGTATGTCGCCAGTGTGCGCTGGTTGCAGCAAACTTCTGAGCCAGGAGTTCATACACAGGATTGTAAGTTATGAGCTGGTACTGACGAGGACTCACTTTTTGAACCACCGATGACAGGTCAAATGGATCACTTAGTCCTCTCCTTCATAATCAATCTCGTCAACACAGCCCAAATCGACACCCAACTTCTGTTGAATGGCTGAAATGAACACTTCAGTCTGACAGGTTGCGGAAGGTTAGGCATCTTGAATCATAACTTTTGATTGGTGGGGATCTAACTGGAAGTGAACTAGTCCAACCTCGGAGCTCCAAAAAGTGACTTTTCTCATCTTTGGTTAGCAGATGAAAGGACAAAGTGTACATACACATCTCACTAGACTTTGTATCCATAAAAACCCACAATGCTCCTGCAAATTCCACTCTCTAACCATGGATTAAATAATCGATGCGCTCCACAGGAAAATTAGCAATAGTGTCCTGCTCTCTACCATTATTGGCCTGTGCTCATGTTTTCAATCTTTCTGACCTCAGCTGGATAGGCAGAAACCAGAATGGTTCTGTTGTTGTCCCTGGCTCTCTGCCCTCCCAGGTTTATGTTACGACAGGTGTGGGTAGCATCAGCTATAGACTCGATGCACAACCTAAAGCTGTGAGGCAAAGACGAAGAGTGTAGGTCCTGAGCACAATGCACAGAGACTAGTCACTACTCTGCCTTGGCGAGTATGTAGCGACATCGGAGACGAGGGCTGAGTATCCTCGAGCGAAGATGCTGCGAGGCCAAGTGGTACGAGGAGAGCAGAGGGGGGAGCAAGAGGGTCAAAGACGCAATAGATTGCTATCTCAAGTAGGCTCAAGCTGAGGTTACATCACTTGTGCTACGCCCTATTTATATGTAAAGAGTTCTGTGCACAGATCAAGCAGTGCAACAGTGTTGTAACCTTATTCAAACTCGCCTTCTTTTTCTCATCACAATGGTGTGGCACACTGCATTACATAATATGACGTCAGTGGTCTAGACTGATCACGTGATATTATATCATCAATGACATCAGAGGTCTGGACCTCCTTATCTCTTATCTATGATATCATTAGTCTGGACCGCCTCATGGTAGACACATGTAGCTTACTAATGCCTCATGTATTTAATAGTAAGTAGACATATATAAGATAGACCAAGAGTCGAGCTGAGCCCCAGCTTCGACCTCTTGTGTCTTTGTGACCTAAGTCGTGGTCCTCCATCTTCAAATCCTTCTTTCTTGTGGTTAGTAGAGGCCGACGGTCGTGTCCTGTCTAGGTCACTTCAAACGGCTCATCAAGAGAGGAATCCTAACAAAGGAACTGGAGATAAGGAAATGAGTCAGACATAGCGTGAAATGAGTCAGAAGGCTGTGTGTGATAGAACTACATAGAATGTTCTGGAACATATGAGTCAAAGATAAGAGATAAGGGAAAATGCACAGCCGTTGATGCTGACTAAGTGAAAGGCTGTGCGGGTTTTAGGTAATACAAGACAAAAGAAGTGATGAGGAAAAGAAAAGGGGCCGATCGTAACATTACCCCCTTAGTAGGGTCAAAACCCTAGTGAGACCTTTTCTCTACAATCCTCGGCAAGATCCCACAGGCGATCCACACATGTTGCTCTCACTGACAGAGTTGAAGCAAAAGTCATCATCATGGTTTAGTGTTGGTGGGGATCGAGGTGGAGGTACCAGAAGTGCGCAGCTAGAGTGCTAAGAGTGGCCAGAAGTTCTGGAGGCGTGAGACCGAAAGGACCCATGAGACTGGTGGGAGCTGCAAGAGGAGGCAGAAGAGGAGGAGGATCCAGGTGGAGAACGATGGTTGCAGAAGAGGCATGCGGCCTGGGTGTGGCCGGGAGAACGACGATGAACCTGAATGTGCCCAAGTCTGTGACAGATGAAACAGGAGTCCCGGTAGTGATGATGGTCACTGGGACAAGGCAGGTCTCCTTGTAAAATATGTTATTGGATCGTAGCTTCCTAGATGTGATCAAAATGTGCCTGGAGAGCATCAATGGCTAATGCCTCCATAGGGTCAAGGGGGGAAGATAAAGCGCTGGGTGTGCCATTAACCATGGGGACTGAGTCTCGAATAATTTCAGATGGTGAGGGAGAGGGGGAGCAAAGTGTGAAGCCTGTAATAGAGATGTTGGTGGGAACCATAATTGCAGCAGTTTCCCGAAGGTACCTATCGACATCTTGGATGAACTCTAGGTATCCCATCTGGTGGGCGATGTCATGAATATGTCCCATGGCTCGGGAATGGATGTTTCATATAGATGCTCTGACGAGGGCGATACCACAATGGTCATTGCCAATGAGAGGCTGGAAAAGATGGGGGAGGCACTCCAGTTGGAGATAGAGCATGAAGAGGAGAAAGAACAGCGAGGAGGGGTCAGTGAAAGCGGAGATCCCTGTGAACATATGGGGGTCTGTAAGAAACTCGTGGAGCATGCTACGCTCGTTGTTGGTAGGGTCAGAGGACCGGAGGGTATGGGCATCAATGGGGATGTCCATGGAGATCACTGGGGTCGAGGTGTTGGCGGGCAGGTTGAGAATGGGGATGGTATATACAGCATCTGGGCTAGGAGGTAAACTGTCTATTGCCAGTACCACAGCATCCTCATGATGAGAAGTGTTGGCCAGTGATGGAGAGGGGGTGTGCGGCAGTGAAGTAAGATGGTCCTCCATAGGAGGTATTAAAATGGACAGGGACAAGGGAGACGAGAGAGATGTGGTAGAGACATTAGTGGGCATGTTAAAGGAGAAGTGGAGAGGCAAGGGGGTAAAGATGATAGAAGGCATTGTGAGGTAAGGAAGCTTAATGCTTTGAGGGAGGGAAGGCCTTTGGGTGAAGATTTTTATATTCCTAGAGGGCGGACTTTGCATTTTTCAGATTCCGTTCGGGAATCCAAGAGTCTTCTTCTGTGGTGTAGCCCTTCCATCAGATCAGGAACATATGGGAGTGTGGTGTTCCTCGGTGGCATAGAACCTTCTCGATTTCATATTCCTCTTCACCTTCTATTAGCTCTGGGGGTGGAGCTGGGAAGTTCGGGCCGTAGACACTGTTTTCGCAATAGGGTGATAGGAGGGAAGCATGGAACATGGGGTGGATCTTCCATGTCATGGGAAGTCAGAGTCTGTATGTCAAGGGGGATAGGACGTCTGTGATAACGAAGGGTCCTTCCCTTTTGGGTGTAAACTTAGGGTTCGCAATGCGGCAATTGAGGTTCTTTGCCTCTAACCACACCTTATCTCCCTTGGTAAATGGGGTAAATGAGCGGCAGTTTTGGGAAGTCATCACTTGGCATACGAGTTCATGGGTGGCCAGTGCCTTGTTCCTTGCTGTGGATAGGGCTTTAAGGCGTCCTTCCAAGGCAGGAAGTGGTGTTTCTGCAAGGACTGTGGGGAGGGTGCAAAATTCAAAGCTGTACATGAGGTAAAATGGTGATTTGCCAGTGACGGAGTGGGGGCGGTGGTTGTGCGTGAATTCTGTGTGAGTGATATGGTCAGCCCATGCAGCTGGGTTATTTCTGCAGAAGATTCGAAGGTATGTCTTGACTTCTTGGTTCATGCGTTCAGTTTCACCATCAGATTGAGGGTGATACACGTGGACAGGGAGAGGTCATACTTTAGGAGCTTCCCAAGCTCCTGAGTGAAGGTAGATGCGAATTGTGGGCCTCGGTCGGAGATGATTTTATTGTAGAGGCTCCAACAGCGGTAGACTTTGTGGAAAAAGAGGGTGGCTATTCCCTCAGCAGTGATTTGTTTCTTGGTAGGGCAGAGAATTACCCCCTTAGTAAGTCCATGGTCGACCATGACCAACAGGCTGTCAAAACTGTTAGAGAGTGGGAGGTCCATGATAAGGTTGCAAGAGACTTGTTGAAAAGGGCGGGAGGCAAGAGATTTAATTGGGGAGAGAGGCGGGATGGTGGGGTGGGTGTTCGCTTTGTGTTGTTGGCACAGAGCACAACCTTCGACGTAGCGACGGACCTAAGTAGCAAGGCCAGGCCACCAAAAATCATGGGCAACCAATTGGCGGGTTTTTAGGTAGCCAGGGTGGCCGGCCGAGGGGTGATCATGGGTACACTGGATAACAGCAAGGCAGTCAGGTTCAGGAACATAGACGTGGTCATGATAGCAAAGGAGGTCTTCTTTGAATTGCCAATCAGAGAGGCAGTTGCGAAGGTTGGGGGCGGTGACAGGACCCTCAAGGTCAGCGTGAAGGCAGGTGACAAGTTCGTCCATGGCCAAGTGTTTGTGAATGGCGGTTGCGAGGACGGAGTCCATGACACGGATGAAGAAGGTTTCTGGGAGGAGAGTGACGGCTTGGTTATCTGACTCAGACGAGAGTCTGTCGGGGTGGCAGGAGAGGGCATCGGGTCCTGAGAGGAGGAACCCTAGGACATGTGTCATCTTGAGATCGAAATCTGCAAGATCGAGGAGCTATCACGCTTGGCGATGGTTGAGGTTCTGAGGTTGATGGAAATACGTCAAGTTTTTGTGGTCAGTAAAGACCTGCATGGGGTGTTGTGAGCCTCGGAGGTAGTGGCGCCATGCTTTGAGGGCTTGGATGATGGCCAGAAGTTCCTGATCGAAGATGTCGTAGTTTTATTCTGTGGGGGAGAACAACTGGGAGAGGTAAGAACAGGGGTGCCAGTCCCCGTTTGAGTCGGTTTGAAGAAGGATAGTGCCAGTGGCATCTCATGATGTGTCGGTAGCTACCGCGAAGAGTTTGGAGAGGTCCAGGAGATGGAGGATAGGTCGAGAGAGGAAGAGCTTCTTGAGTTCGTCAAAGGAGTTTTGGCATTGAGGAGTCCAGAGCCATGCGGTGGTTTTCTTGGTGAAGTCGATGAGGGGGTGGGCGACATCAGAGTATGAGGGTATGAAGCGCCGATAGAAATTTGCGAACCCTAGGAACGAGCGCACGTCTTTGACCTTCTTTGGGGTAGGCCAGGAAGCAATTCCATCGAGCTTGATGGGATCCATGGCAAGTTCATCTGGTTTAATGATCATGCTGAGGTATTCTACCTTGGGAGTGGCAAACTTGCATTTATTAAGGCGTAGGTGGAGATCTAGTTCCATCATTCACTGGAGGACATGGCAGGTGCGTTCAGTGTGGGCTTCGTTGTCTGGGGAAAAGATGAGCAAGTCATCCATGTAGATGACAAGCCATCCTTCAGCAATCATGTCTCTGAACAAGTCATTCATGAAATGCTGAAAGGTCGACGGGGAGTTGTTCATGCTGAAGAACATGACCATGGGTTCGAAAAGGCCCTTGTGGGTGATGAAGGCACCTTTCCACTGGTGGCCGTCTTTGATGCATACGTTGTTGTATCCCCAACGGACGTCGAATTTGGTAAAGACACTAGCTCCTTTGAGCTTGTCAACAAGGTCGGAAACGAGAGGTAAGGGGTATGCATCGTGGATAGTGTGTTCATTCAGGTACCGGTAGTCTTGGCATGGATGAAGTTTGCTGTCTTTCTTCTTGACGAAGAAGAAGGGTGAGGCCTGCAGGGACTTGGAGGGGCGAATTTTCCCAGAACGGAGGTTCTCGTCCAGAAAGGCCTTGGTTGCCTTCTGTTCCTCAGGAGACAGGGGGTATATTTTCCCAATCTTTGGGATGAAAGACTCATCGAGGTTGATTTCGTGGTTGTAGGGTCGAGATGGGGGAAGGGATTCGCAGTCTTTCTCTTCGAAGACTTTAGCAAAGTCTGAGTATTCTGGAGGTAGGGTGACTTCTTGGGTCTGGGTTCCTGCTTTTTCTGCAAGTTTAGTAGCTTCGGAATAGTAGGCGATGGTAGCTGAGGGCAGGATATAAGGTCCTCCTTAGGTGACATGGTTGATTGAGTAGTGGCTGAGGGTCTGATGTTGCCACTGTTTCTCTGACTGGATGTCCAGGTATGCATGTAGGTGCTTGTGGGTTTCTGGAGTCATGTTGACACACCGAATCAAGGTCTCTCCGAATCCTTGTAGAGGTGGGGCACAGTAGTGGGAGTCGTGTCACCTTTGATCAGCGATGTAGGCATGGTAGAGGTCCACGGATTGGTCTAGAGCTTTGGGTATGGAGATCATCTGCTTTTCCCATTCAATCATTGGGTTAGCGAGATGGAGCCAGGGGAGACCAAGGATAATGTTTTCCTTGCCATAGTTCATAAGGTAAAAGAGCACCTTTTGGGTTACTCCTACCCTGACGGAGACATAGAGTTCGGTGGAGAACAAGATATCTCCATTGGAATTCGCAGATTGGTCTACGTTGCAGATGCGGATTGGTTGTTCTAGGTGGGCACGAGGGAGACGATGTTTTCGGGTGAAGGCCCAGTCAAGACAAGAGATCTCTGCTCCTGAGTCAACAAGAGTGGGAGAGTCAACGACTTTCATGGTGTGTGAGGGTACCACGAGCTGAATGGGGATACACATAGCTCTATTTGATGTTGATACTAGTACAGGTGCACAAGAAACAAAACGTTGGGGAGGTACTTGCATCAAAGAAGTCCTCCCTTTCAAAAATCCTTCATCCCTATGGCCTCGACATGTAACTCTTCATCATCATCATCGTTTATAAGGCCGGGTATCTCTTCTTCAGCTTTGGCAACTTTGCGATCGGCTTTGGGGCGAGGGGGAAGATCTTTGAAGGTGAGACACTTGTTGGAGAAGTGACCTGATTTCCTGCATCGGAGGCAAAGCCCTTGCTTGAAGCAGCGTTCCCGCTCTTCAGGAGTAAGTTTCGGAATGTGGATAGCATCCACATCCATTGCATTGGGGTCTTTGTCACATGGGGTCTAAGTGAGGCGAGGGACGAAAGTGGGGGTTAAGGAGTACTTGTGCTGGCAAGCAACAAGCTTAGCATGTCTGTGCTGGTCGTCAAGACGAGAGGCATTCTTGATCCAATCGTTGATAGTGGTGGGGACGGTGTCCATAAGGTACACCTTTTCTGAGAGTGAAGGGGGAATGCCAGTGGAGAAGTAATGGCAGATGGTGGCTGCCTCGTTAAGCCCTGCAAGGCTGACCTGGTTGCAGAATTCAGAGATATATTGATTAAGAGATGGTTGGAATGTCCCGTCGCATCGTTCGTTGATGCAATAAGTGGCCAACCAGGTCAAGGCATTGGTGGCAGTGTTGGGGCTTTCGAAGTGAGCCTTGAATTCCTTGACGAAGTCATCCCAGGATCCTAAGGCCATGTTGGTTCCCCTCATGCTTTTCTCCGTGAAGGTGTCTGCCCAGGTGAGGGCATTCCCGTCGTTCATGAACAACAAGGCAAAACCTATTTTCTTTTCATCCATTGAGTAGATGTCGACATTAACGGTGAGGTACCGTAGTACTGAACGAAGCTAAGGCATGGCATCGTGTTGTTTACCCATGAAAGCCTTGAGTTGGGTGAGGCGGAGTTTGGTGAGTTTCGAAGTCATCGGGGGCATGGGATTTGGGCTGGGGGGTGAAGGGGGCATGGTAATTCTGGAGCTAGGACTAGGGGGTGTGGTGGACCTCCAAGAAGATGAGGTGGCGATGGGTGATGGTGGTGGGTGGGGGGGCCACTTCAAAGGTGACGGAGGGGCTGAAATGGCTGCAATCTACAACAATGGTAGTCACATTTCGAAGAGCTTGAGCCTTTTGTTACGACAGGTGCAGGTAGTGTCAGCCGTAGACTCGATGCGCAACCTAAAGCTGCGAGGCGAAGATGAAGAGCGTAGGTCCTGAGCGCAATGCACAGAGACTAGTCACTACTCCACCTTGGTGAGTATGTAGTGACATCGGAGACAAGGGCTGAGTATCCTCGAGCAAAGACGCAGTGAGGCCAAGTGGTATGAGGAGAGCAGAGGGCATCGGCAAAACCAGGATTTCGCCATAGTGCTCATAGTGTTCATAGTGTTTCATAGTGTTTATAGTAACTCATAGTAATCATAGTACTCATAGTATCATAGTGCCATAGTGTCATAGTGTTCATAGTGTTCA
>JBBPUL010000621.1:0-16967 GCA_038094675.1 Spongispora temasekensis | reverse complement strand
AAGTCATTATTTGTAGCATTATTCATCATGAAGTGACCAATCTAGCAGCATAATAGTAGCAGATAACATTTTACTGAAATGAGTCATGAACATACCTTGTCCATTGGTATCTCAGCATGGTCAATCAAGGAGAATGTGGCTTGAGCAATTTCCTCACCTGTATGCCCAGCAGAAATGTTGTGGAAGGTGATCAGTGCAGTTTTCATATTGAGCTGGTTAGAATGGTCACTCCTTGAGTCTTGGCTGATCCAGTGTGCTGTGATTGCAAGGTATGAGTCAAGTTTGTTGGTAGACCATATATCTGCTGTAAATGAAATTACTCTAACAGCTCTCTATAAGGCAAATGTCAATGGTTAATGGGCCAGACCTGACCAGTGCAATGAGAAATGATCAATGAACTATAGACCTTCAGCTCCTGAAAGAACATCTTTTGACAGTGGTTGAGAATAAACTCACAAGCCTTGGTATGATGTGGAATATCAGTATCTCACAGGTCACAATAAAGGAATAAGAGTAGTTGGTGAAATTGG
Organism: Spongispora temasekensis; assembly: GCA_038094675.1. Classification (NCBI taxonomy): domain Eukaryota; kingdom Fungi; phylum Basidiomycota; class Agaricomycetes; order Boletales; family Boletaceae; genus Spongispora; species Spongispora temasekensis. Next base: position 16,437 of record JBBPUL010000621.1, on the reverse strand, counting down.
GAACATTCCATCACATAGATTGCCTAATCCATCAATGTTTAATGAATCATATTAGCAAAAAACTAATTTAGTCTCACCTGGTCATCGACAACAATAAACTTAACTAAAAGATCTTGGAGGGCTGTTATGGAAAAATCTGGAAGATTTGTGCTATCATTGGTCTTAGATTGTATTCTCATAGGAGCTCTGTCACCTTCTCCAGGGGGAAGGGCAAAGGTGGCAGCCTGTCAATTGAAGCACCAGGCTGACTGAGTGCATGTTGAAGAGTATTGTATGTGTAGCCTCTGTTAAAGGCAGCTTTGATTAATGGAGCCCATAAGGGTCATTGATTTTCTTCCATTTTATTGAGGTAAAGCAGTGGATGGATGGAGTCCAGGTGGCGATGAAGTGTAGTTGTTGAGGATTTTGATGAGTATACTTTGCTATGTAAATTCTCTGTTAGCATTATGACAAATAAATATAAAGAGAACTTACTCACAGAGATTATGGTATGTATGAGCTTCATTCTTCTGGAAAAAATGGTGAATGTCATGTGTTACATTCTGGCCCACAACTAACTGGCCCTGGTTGGATCTGCCAGTGGCTAGAGGGGCAGTGGTCACTGTGTTAATGGCACTCTGAGTGGGATTAGGTGGCCTGTTATTGTCTGATTCATCAGTATCACCATCATTATTGAACTCTTGCTCAGTGTCAATAAATTCTGTATCTTGATTGCAAAAATGGTGGGGCAAGTGCTGAGCACAAGCAGAATGAAATCTAGTCCCAGAGTTCTCTGGGTCGCCAGTATGACCAGATTTGTTGGTACTATGGACCATATCAGTGGGTTGTGTGGTGGTGAGAGTAGCCAGATGTTGTCATTAACCTTTAGCCATGGTAGAGATATCTTTGATAAGTTGGCAAGCATGGTTTATTAGTAGTTCTACTGTTTACACATTCATGACTTTGCTGTTGTGAATGCTACTGTAGTGCTAAAGGCGACCTTATTCTAGGGTTACAGATATGGACTGATCCCTTTCCTCTATCAGGTGCCTTGCTACCATCTTATCTTTTATCTTAGCACCATAATCCTTTGTTTATACCTATTGACACTTTTATAGATGCTTACCTATTTTATATTGGATTGTATCTTGATAGATCTTCTGATCCTATCTCTTATCTCTTATCTCAGATCTTAATCCAGATCTCAGGGCCAGGTAAGGCTATGCCTTCTCTTCCATTCTTCCCACCACCACAGCATGTCTACTGCATGTCCTTATCTTGTGATGCTACTCTAGACCCTTATCTCTTAGTTCCTTATTTAGTAGTGCCCTCTGCCCTGGCTAACCCTAAGCTTGATCTGTGTGCATGGCCTGGTAATATATATAGGGCACTAGATTAACTGGGATTCCCCAGCTTGATTCTCATTGTTCTTCTTCTGTCCTCACCTCTAGTGGCTAAGCTCTAAGTGTGGTAGTCATCTGGTGTCCTCTACATTATAAGGCATCAGGTTAGGATTCTATCGCTCCTCACATTCTTTATCATGAAACACCCCTCAACTATTGACATTGCCATTCCTCTGAAGATTGCCAGGTTCTATAACCAAACCCTGGTGTGGACTAGCTCGAGTGTTCCTTTGTGCTGATGCTCACCTCCATTCTTCATCCTACTCAAAGTTAGGTTTAGTGTGTTGCTAGTTTGCAACATTCGCAATGATTGATCAAATCAAATACATTGACTAAAGTTTAAATGGCATGGGTCAATTCACTTGACTAGAATAGAGACCTATGTACAGAGATGAGCCAATTCAATTGATTGTCCAACTGATGGCAATGAGTAATCATGCCTAAGAATTCAGAGGGGGGTGCTAATACCCTTTGGAGGTTGGTATTCTTTGTCTTCCAGGCAACACTTGATTTCATGGAAGTACCATGTCTCATAATGTGTCTCAGCAGTTAGCCAGGCAGTGGCTTTCAACCCCTTCTGGATTCTAATTCTCTTTCAATTGAAATCAACCTTGAGCTTTGAGTGATGCAGCTTGCATGTACCAGAGCTGGACAACTGTGCTTTGACCAGCTGGGCAATCTTCTTCATAGTGGATAATCCCTGTCTGATCACTGGCTCCACATTGTCCATCAAGATTTCAGAATAGAGTTGCTTTGAAAAAATATGTCAGATGCTTATTCAATGAAACATTGTTGATGAAGTGACCTAGCAGGGCACGACCGTCGGCCTCAACTAACCAAAGAAAAAAAAGAGGACTAAGAGTGGGGGACCGCGACTTAGGTCACAAAGACACAAGAGGTCGAAGCTGGGGCTCAGCTCGACTCTTGGCCTATCTTATATATGTCTACTTACTATTAAATACATGAGGCATTAGTAAGCTACATGTGTCTACCATGAGGCGGTCCAGACTAATGATGTCATAGATAAGAGATAAGGAGGTCCAGACCTCTGACGTCATCAATGATGTCATGTCACGTGATCGGTCTAGACCAGTGATGTCATATTACGTAATACGGTGTGCCACACCATTGGGATCAGAAAAAGGAGGCGAGTTTGAATAAGGTTACAACACTACCCCGTCTTTAGGTTGAGATTCCAGATCAACCGGAGTCATAGAACAACGAAGCAAATTCTTGGAGAGTGACTCCTTGGACTTTTCTTGGCGCAGCTGGGTTTTTTCGATGAAACTCCTTAATAGCCAGAGGAGCATTAGCAAGATCGACAGCTGGTTGCCAAGTGGCGTCGCTGACGTCATATCCTTTCCATTTAACCAAATAAGATAGACCACGTCGAGTGGAGCGAGAATCCAGGATGCTTTCCACTTCAAATTCCTCGGATCCATCTTCAGAGATATGCACTGCATTAGGCTTGCTGACAGGTTGTCCTGGCAGTTGGTCCTTGAATGGTTTGACCCTAGAGATATTGACCATGGGATGTATCTTGATTCTGGCCGGCAGCTTTAGTGTCACCGTATTAGGGGAAGTTCTCAAAACTTCGAATGGTCCAATCCATTTTTGTGTAAGCTTCGCAGAAGCATAAGGTAGCTGCAGGTGCTCTGTAGATAACCAGACAGAGTCGCCTTTCTGATATTCCGGTGCAGCAGATCTCTTCTTTTCCTCCTGCACTTTCATTTTTTCGGCATTAGCGCGAAGGGCGTTTTCCACTTCGGCGTGTGCTTTTCCTAGTTCGGTCTGAAATCGTCCGGCGATGGAAGTATCGTGTTTTACTTCGAAGCCCATGCGTGGCATGTAGTTTCTTGTAACGGCAAAGGGGATGCTACCAGTAGCACGCGTGACAGTGTTATTATGTGCGAACTCTGCCATTTTGACGTAATCCGGCCAAGATTCTTGATTCTTGGATACGTAACAACGGAGATATTGTGCCAGGTCTCGGTTTACTCGCTCTGTTTGTCCGTCTGTTTGTGGGTGGTAAGCCGTAGAGAGTTTTTGTTCAATCTTCAACAATTTACACAACTCTGTAGTGAACGCTGAAGAGAACTGCGGTCCTCGATCCGAAACTACTGTCTTGGGCAATCCGTGTTTGCACCAAACATGATCTCTAAATAGGACAGCCAGGTCCTTTGAGTTGATAGTTTTAGAACATGGTGTAAACACCACTTCTTTTGAGAATCGATCTACGACCACACAGATGGCGTCTAGGCCGTTTACTGCAGGGAAACCCGAAATAAAGTCAACAGATATATCCTCCCAGGGATGTTTAGGAATGGGTAATGGCGCAAGTTTTCCTGCCGGAGGACGAGACGACGACTTTGACTGTGCGCAGATTTGGCAACGATCTACGTATTCATTGATTTCTTTTTTCATCTCAGGCCAGAAAAAATGCTGAGAGATAGTGGATAAAGTTCGTTGTTGACCAGCATGTCCAGCGATGGGAGAATCGTGACAGAGTGTGAGAAGTTCTATCCTTAATCCAGGAGGTACAAAGACGCGCTTGGAGTCGTTGATAAATACCGACTGTTTTTCGTCAAACCAGCACGTGATTGATGAGGGTATTTTTAGATTTTTTGACATTTTTTGTAGTTTCTCCAGGAAAGGTGACTCCAGGTGTACATCATTAATGATAACTTGCGGTGGAAGTACCGTGATATTTTCGTTAAGGTTCTGCACAGCATCACCGTGATCTGGTCTTCTGGACAATGCATCGGCTCTAGCGTTGGTTGATCCAGGTTTATAGATAAGCACATAGTTGAATTCTTGTAACGTAGCGTGCCATCGAGCTTGGCGTGGCGAGAGGGTTTGTGGTTTTTTCCAGTATTCCAAGTTTTTGTGGTCTGTCCAGATCTCAAATCGTGGGCTTCCAACAAGATAATGACGCCATTCTTTTAATGCGCGAATGATAGCGGCCATTTCTTTATCGTAAATAGGGTAATTGCGCTCTGCGGCGTCGAATGAATGCGAAATAAATGCACAAGGTCTCCAGAGACCATCTTCACAGTGTACTGAGAGCACTGCTCCTGTAGCGATGTCTGAAGCATCTGTTTCTACCCTTAACTCTTTTGTACTGTCTGGGTATGCGAGTAGTGGGGCTTTAGTGAATTTTTCTTTTAGTGTTAAATAAGCCTCTTCTTGTGCTGGTCCCCAGGACCATGGTACATCTTTTTTCGTCAATTCCGTCAAGGGTTTGGCTGTGTGCGCGAAATTCTCGATGAAGCGCCGATAATAATTGCAAAGTCCTAAAAATGATTGTACTTGTTTTACTGATTGTGGTTGGGGCCAGTCCGCAATTGCTTTTGTTTTGTTTTTCTGCATATCTACCCCGTCTTTAGATACGACCATACCCAGATAGTCAACGGAGGATTTAAAGAAGAAACATTTCGAAGGTTTGCAATAAAGGTCGTTATCCTGTAGAACCTGCAACACCTCTTGAACTTTTTGAGCGTGCTCAGCACGAGACAGTCCAGTCGTAAATACAATAAGATCATCGAGATAGGCACCCGTGTCATCATAACGATCATGGAATAAGTCATCCATCATAGCCTGGAATGTAGCAGGCGCATTTTTGTAACCAAAGTACATGACCAGGGGTTCGAAGGACCCAAAGGGAGTGACAAAGGCTCCTTTCCATTCGTCACCCTCTTTCATTCTTACATTGGTGTAACCCCAGCGAAGATCCAGCGTGGTGAACATGTCGGCACCACAAAGCCTATCAACCAGTTGATCAATTCTTGGTAATGGATATGCGTTCATAACCGTTCCTTCATTTAGGTATCGATAATCCATCACCAACCGCTTTTTTCCGTCTTTTTTGGGTATAAAGAACACCGGTGCCGTTTGGGGCGACTTGGATGGTCGAATATAACCTTTTTCCAATTCTCCATCAAGGAATTTACGTATTTCCAACAAGTCTGTTTGTGACATTGGAATTACCCGACCTTTCTTTGGCACAAAGTCAGATTGCAAATCGATTGCATGATCCCAGGTCTTTCGAAGCGGCATGCGCGTCGATTCATGTTCAGAAAACACATCCAAAAAGTCGTGAAATTCGCTAGGAACTTCTGTTTTTATTTGTTTTTGTTCTTCCAGAGATATTTCATTTATGCTCACACCAGGGTAGCGGTTAAAAGTCATGGTATGATTTTTCCAGTCTATGGACGGGTTATACTGACTAAGAAACTCGTATCCTAAGAACACCGCATTGGTGGCTAAATTGGACACGTATAAGGTAAGGGGAAAAGAGTAGGCAATCCGGTTGCCGTCCGTCATCTCTGCATGAACTTGGCATACGTGGGTGATGCCTCTTCCCACGTTTGCAGACCCATCGGCATTTCTAACTTCAATAGGCCTAGCCAATTCTTCACATGCGATGGCATTGGCGGTAACGAAACCTTGGTCGACAAAACAATGTGTAGCGCCGCTGTCGACTAGAGCAGACACCCAGACCGATGACTGGTCGTTCAGGTGACTGTGGGTCAGCCATGGACTGGGACTTGAGAATGTGGTTGCATTCATTGACAGTGGGGGGGAGTGAAATAAAATCTGGGAGTATAATGAATCCATCCTGCTGGGCAAAGAAATCCCAAGTCAGTGACTCTTCTTGTGGAGAGTGATAGTCTTAAGACTCCATAATGAGAATGATGATTACAAAAACAATATTGGGCCAGCCCTAAATCTCCTCCCTGACCTTTCTCATCAACTCCAAACAATCCTGAGTGAATGCACTTTTAACAACAGCAAAAAGATCAGAAGATGGACTCTGAGACATTGGCAATGCTACCAGGGTGAGATTAGGAGTTGCAGAGAACCCAGTGGGTATTAATCATATGGTCAGATTTGGCTCCAATGTTGCATGAAAGAGGTTGTCACCAGTGGGGAGCTGATCAAGGCTAGGCTGAACAGCTCTCCTAAAGTCAGTGAGAATAAACTCATGTGCAGCACTCAGCAGCTACAAGATCAGCAGACTATTCTCAGGGTTATGAGAGAGTCTGATCACACATAGTCATGACATCAGCCAGATATTCATGTCATGCAGCTGCAAATTACTTACTTTGGTTTTCTCTTGAGGAGAGACCACTCCTCAACTACTCATGCAAGCACTTGGAAGTCTTTGGTGCTAACTCTATCAAATACCTGTTGGAGTAGTTGGTTGTAACTTGTCATAGCAGGAATTTATAGTTACCTACCTGAATGTCATCACTTGAATTGCCATGGATGTAGTATACATAAATTAAAGTTCCACAAGAAAGTTCTGAATGACTCTAAACAAAGGGGATAAGTTTCTGTTGCACTCAAGGTGAGGCATGATATGTACTGGGTTGTGAGGATTGTGAACCAACTGATAAGAGGTGTTTGTGGCACAGCATTTACTTCCACAGAAATATGATTCTTTGGAGTGCTGAATTTAATGATATTTATATCACTTAAAGTTGGCAGATAAGGTGGGCTTGTGATGACTGGTGAGGTGCCCATGCCATTAGAACATATGTATGTACCCTATGTGATGAGATGGGAGGTGATGATTACATGGAATTTGTTACAAGAGGTGTGGGTAGCATCAGCCATAGACTCAATGTGCAACCTACAGCTGTGAGACAAAGATGAGGGGTGTAGGTCCCGAGCACAATGCAAGGAGACTAGTCACTACTCTGCCTAGACAAGTATGTAGTGACATCAAGGATGAACATAGAGTATCCTCGAGCAAAGACACTGTGAGGCCAAGAGGTTCAGAGGGAGAGCAGAGGGGAGCAAGAGAGTCAAAGATGCAATAGATTGCTATCTTAAGTAGGCTCAAGCTGAAGATACACTGCTTGTACTACACACTATTTAAAAGTATGAGTTCTGCACACAGACCAAGCAGTGTGATAGTGCAATATGAGAGGGAACTAAAAGGGAAATGGGAGATGAGGAGTTGAGTCATGCACAGCATAAAATGAGTCATGAAGCTGTGCATGATAGAAGTACATGGAACATTGCAGAACATACAAGTCAGCAATAAGAGATAAGGAAAGTGCACAGTCATAGTACTTGACTAATCGAAAGGCTGTGTGCATTTAAGTAATACAAGGTGAAGATGAATGAAGACAAAATGAAAAAGAGGGGCAAATCATAACAGAATTCTTCTGAAGGGATAGACTGGAAAATGACTCAGTTGGGTATGATTTCATCTGTGTATGATATGTGGTAGTTAGGAAGGGTTATGCTGAGTGGGCCAAATATCAAGAGCCTGGATAGTTCACAGTGAACAGCATGGTGTGATGAGAATTGAAAAGCATTGCAAGGCACTCTTCAGAGCCTTCACTGGAACTCACACATCAAATGTCATTTGAATTGGGTGGTAATATAACTGAGGTTGGAAGTTGGAATTCAGATAAGATTACGGCTTGACACACCAGTGAAATCCTCACTGACAGAGAAGGTGTCCTCCAAACCCACTATGCCAGCCAAAGTGCAGAGGGACATCATATTCCAGTGAGGCCATATCAATGATTTCTTTCCTTATGGCTCTGGTGCTGAAAAAAGTGTGACTAACTCCATTAGGACTTGTTACACATAACACTGATGGCTGAAACAGTGTTGCATTGAGCTGTGAAGATCAGAACTTGAGTAAATCACAAATCAGAAAGTTAGCAAAAACTGTAAGCATGCCCAAGACACTCACAAGAGAAGTAGTGAGGGTCAATGGTAGATATGTACTAAATGAAGTATTAGGAAATGACTCCTATGGTAGGAACGTTGGATTTAAAACTCACCACTGAGGTATGGCAAACATTCCCAGCTACAGTTTATGGTGCTGAGGATACATAGAATCACAAAGAAAACTGTTGCCATCAAGTTACTGTAGAGTCAATCATAGTGACCAGTAAATTTCATGAAACTTACTTGAAACATGAATACCAGGTTCTTAGTGAGCTCATAAGCAGTACTAGGCAGTCTGGACTCCTCCAAGCCCATTGGTTCAGCCAAGAAAGGTCTTATCAAGCCATGGTCATCAACAGGCTTGGTCCATCCTTGGATAAGGTACTTGAATCATCTCCTGGTGGCACATTGAATCTGCACTATTTCACCAGTTTGGGACTACAAATGGTCAGTTTCACTTACATATAATATTGATGTTGAGTCCATTGAAGTCTGCTTAATCTGCCTCAGATATCCCTTCTTAAATATATTCATTTTCACCACTTCATTCATCATGATATGTATCAAACTGCAAAACATGCTCATGAGCACAAAGGGCTCAAAGGAGACAGTTTTTCTTATCAATTTTGATATAGCAGAGTGATACAGGCACCCATCTTCACATATCCACATTTCTATCAGCCAGAGATCTAAGGATGATGCACTTATTAGAACACCAGGTTTCACATTTGTGAATAGTCATGTTGGGCTCAAAGTCAGTCAGAGGGATGATCTTGAATCACTTGCACACACTCTTCTCTTTCTTTATAGTGGATCATTGCCCTGATTAGTGCTTTTAGATAATCAGACTCACTCATCGAATTCAGCCATCTTTCAAGCAAAAAAGGCAATCATAACTGAATGCTATCCCAGCATGACTATCAAACTCTTAACCATGCTTTTGTATGCTCACAATATCTCATTTACACAGAAACTAAGCTACAACCATCTTCAAAGGACACTATTATCTACTGCTTAGAGATGTGAGAGGCAAGGCCACCAGTGAAAAACCAGATGTAGCCACAGACAGATTGGTGACCAGCATTACTGGCCCAGCCAGCATCAGCATAACCAAGGAGCCAGAGACCATTGGGTTGATGCTTATACAAACCAACAGTGCCAGCCAGATAGCACAAGACCCACTTGGCCATGGCTAAGTGGTGGGGATCAGGAGCAGCACTGTGCTGAGCCAGCAACCTGACGATGCATCAGCAAACCAATATTTTTGCTTATAAACACTACAGACACTGCTAAATTATACAGACCTTCACAGTCTGTATAGACTTGTGGCTGTGTTAGCTTTATAGCCATAAATGATTAGTAATCACTGCACAGTATATAGACACCACAGACACCATAGACCTCTACAGAGATATCCTGTACACTCTGTACAGACTAGTGGCTGTGTTAGTACAATTTCCAACCAAATCCAAACATGCTTACTTTTCTAAACCATTACAGAGATCACAAGAGTACACAGATCTGTACAGACCATACAGAGGTGTGGCTGTGCTGCTAAATTTCCAATTAAGTCATTCATTTCAATCTAACACTAACTAAGATTATCTTTCTAACTAAATTTAACAAATGCTTTGCCAATATACCTAACCTAGACTAACCAATGTTGTTCTCCTAACCAAGTTTTGACCAGTGCTTTGTTAATATACATATCTAACCAAGACTAACTAATGCTTGCTTTCTAACCAAGTCTAACCAGTGCTTTGCCAATATTCCTAACCCAAACTATCAATGTTTTATTAACTTTGGAGGGTTGTGATTCATAAAATACTGGTTATGAAGAGATGGAAAAACAATGGACACTCATAACTTCCTCTCCATACTTTTTTTTGTGTTAATTGGTTTACACAATCAAAAGATATGGTCATTTTAAGATATTATACAATATGTATCTAACTTAAAGTAACCATAATAAGTGATCTCATGCACATTAGTAAGTGATTCCCATGCTTAACCAAGGCTATACCGAATGTAGTGGATACCAATAGCTGCCATTTGGTCCAATACCTACGAGATGCAGCTAAGATATGCCCAATTTTGACCTGAATGTCAATAAAATCTTAATATATTCATATCAAAGTCAAATGTAGACGGAAAAATATGGAAAAATATGGAAAAACATGAACAATATAGGAAATATGGAGGGTAAAAGTTTGAATCACCTGCTACTGGTTATAACTGGTTTTTTTTTTTTCAGTTATGAATTTTTTGATGCTTAGTTAGTCTCATTTTTCCATTACAATGTTATTGACTCCCCTCATCAATGAAACAAAGATGATTTTGGCTACTCACAACAACAACTACAAGTATATAAACTGTTAAACCACCACAAGTGTAAGTTATTTGTGTAGACTAATTTTTATTTGATTGACCAAGGACCAGTAGCCATTCTTCATGTAAGCATGCCTCACCATGACTGCCATGTGTGAATGGAAAGAATTAAACTGAGTGTACATATGACAGCTGCCCTGTATGTACAACAAGTCATACTCCAAGGTCTATGGGGAGTAATGTATTTGTAGAGACTGATTATACCTTCTTTATATTTAAGATGCTGAGGCTGCCATGTGGGCCATATTATTCAACTTGGAGTGAGGCAAACTGACTAGCAGGAGGATGCATCATGCATGAGAGCGTTTCCATACATGTGTATATACATACATACATGAGGTGAGCATGTAATGGAATATTTATCTAAAGGTTGCTTACCAGCATATCCCTTGAAGTGCAAAGAACCAATGCAAGATGGCCATAACACTTGAAGCTTAGGAGCATCATCCCCCATGTATTCCTTAGTCACCTGCAAGGCCACATGAGCACTGGACTCTGACACAAGATTGGTCAATGAGAACAGAGCCAAGGACATGGCCATGGCATAGAAATAATGGGAGTTGATGCATTTAAAAGTGGATAATTGGGGGCCCATGGGGATAATTCAAGAATGGAAGTCAAAGTACATACAGACTCACTAGCATGCAGGAGGTGGTGTTTGGCAATGTGTTATGACAGGTGTGGGTAGCATCAACTATAGACTCGAAGTGCAACCTAAAGCTGTGAGGTGAAGATGAGGGGTGAAGGTTCCAAGTGCAATCCAAGGTAACCAGTTACTACTCCACCTAGGCAAGTATGTAGCAATGTCAAAGACAAAGAGAGAGTATCCTCAAGTGAAGATGCTGTGAGGCCAAGAGGTTCTTAGGGAGAGCAAAGGGGGAGTGAGAGGGTCAAAGATGCAATAGATTGCTATCTTGATTAGGCTTAAGCTAAAGATACATGGCTTGTGCTACACCTCTATATATATGTGCAGGGGATGTGCACAGACCAGGCCTGGGAAGAGCCTCAAAGACAAAGGGAGACATAAGAGAAAAAGAGGTAAGCATCTATGAGTAATCTGCAGTATGGATGAGTAAAAAGACTGCGGATTGGAAATAAGAAGTAAATGCACAGCAGAGAAGGTCAGAAGAGAAGGTGCTGTGGCATGAGGACTGTGGAAGCAGTAGAAGAAAAGCTCAGATGAAATATCTGAGATAAGGATAAGTGATATGAGGTGTTGGAAGCAATAGAGTGAAACAAGGAGAAAGGGGGGGGGGGCATGTGGTGCCAAAGAAAGAGTCTATAATAAAGAAAGTGGCATAAGCCAATAGAAGAGGTTGGCAAAGAGACAAATGTGAAACAAGGTGACATGCAGTGTCAGAGACCATAGGTCTGGGGGAATGGGGAATGGATATGTGCCAGTAGGACGACTGGCAGAGCATAGTGGACAAACCAGCAAGGATGGCTGGTGAGGCATCTAGAGGTGCAATGAAAGGTGCTGTGGCTAAGGCAAGAGAAAAGAATGGGGGCCATAGACCAATCGTAACATTATCCCCTTAGTAGGGGTTGAGTTCCCAATGAAACACCAACAAGAAAATCTCAAAGCCTGAGGTGGGTATGAGACAAGTCAAAGAACCATCAATAACTTGTGAAGAAATAGGGCAATCGTGGAGATAGTTGGAGGGATAGAAGGAGCTCGATGAGGGGATTCTGCTGGTATAGAAATCGAACAATCCGGTACAGTGGATCATAAGATATGGCAATGCAAAGGTGATTGATTGGTGGCAGGGGATGGCAATGAGAGAAGGGAAGCACAGTTTAGGGAGACTTGTGTGCAGGAGTGGTGGAGATGAGACATGTGGACAATGGGGTATAAGCACAGCAAGAAGGATCCAAGCAATGACCAGAGATGAGAACTTTAAACTACCATTCCCTGCTGTGGCAGGGCAGCATGGGTTGCGACATCAGTAAAACACTGGTTTTCGCACAGAGGTACAGACTTGTATAGGCTAGTAGAGACTTATGGTCCAGCATACCATAATGAAATACAACCAAGCACAACCAAATACACTAACCAGGCTATAACCAAACATAACCAAATATAAAATACTAATTAAACACTAACCAAATATATGCAATCAAGCATACTAATTAGATACTAACCAAATATAACCAAGTAGACTAACCAAACACAACCAAACACACTAACCAGGCACTAACCAAACACAATGAAACACAATCAAGCATACTAATCAAACACTAGTAATCAAATACAATCAAGTAGACTAACCAAATACTAATCAAACAAATCCAAACACTAACCACTGCTAACCAAGCACAACCAAACACAACCAAACACAAATAATCTATGTGACAATTCACTAACAAACAACATGCAGTAACACTAAATTAGTTATATCATAACTGCATGTACACTAGATTATGTAATTCTATAATAGAATAAACACCATTACTAGATTTGGTATAGCCATTACCAAATATAACCATACTAACCAAATACAACCATACTAACCAAATATAAACATACAAACCAAACACAACCAAATATACTAACCAGACATTAACCAAGCACTCATTAAATATAGCAACCAAGCATGCTAACCAGACACCATCTAAATACAACTAAGCCTCCTAACTAGACACTGACCAAACACAATCAAACACTAACCAGCTACACAGCCATTTTTTTGAGGGGTCAAATTGACCCTTAGCGAGGTCGAGATCAAAGAAGGGATTAACTGTCGTTTACTTAGGGTATTTCGAGCAATGCCATATTTGTATATAAAGCTGTGTTAGCATGACCCGTGTCACTAAAGGCAGACCAAGTATTATATCATGTGACCAGTTCACTGACGCGACTGACCAGAACCCTATATTTATTTTACAGTCTTCATTGTGCCTTATAAGCCAGTGGTATAACGTACAAACTACTGAAGGTCAGGTTGAGGTCAGGCTGTGGGTCACAGCTGCGTGTTACAGTCATAATTATTGTGAGCCTGCCACTGTAGCAAATAATTACAAACTAAACCAATGCACACCGCGACCACAACAACCACGACCATCCCTCCATACCACATTGACGATGCTGCCACACCCATGACAATGGTGACACCCCGCCGTTGCAACTGCAAGGATGGCAATGACGAGGGTGATGACACGACGATGATGGGGGCATGACAATGACAATGAGGCTGGCGAGGATGGGGGTGCGACGACAACGACCTGACGGTGACTGGGGCACGATGACGGCAACACCCCGCCATTGCAACTGCAACGATGGTAATGATGACGATGACAATGGGGGCAGAACAACGAAGAGGCCGGTGAGGATGGGGTGCGATGACACGACGACAACAGGGGTGCGACGAAATGATGATGGCAATAACAGCGATGGTGCCAACGATGTGACAACATGACAACAACCACGAGTGCAACCAGGATGGCGCGACGAGGGCGACAACGGCAGGGGAATGGCACCGACTTGATGGCATGACAGACGACGATGATGGTGACACCCTGCCATTGCAACTGCAACAACGGCAATGACAATGATGACCTGATGAGGGCAACAAGGACGGGGACACGATGACGATGATGGTGACCAGGACAAGGATGGGGGGCACAACAGTGATGGCAATGTCAATGACGATGCGATGACACAACAACGACGGGGGCAGCGAGAATGGAGGCGCGATGATGACGAGGGCAACGACACGACGATGATGGGGGCATGACAACGACGAGGACAACGGGGGCACAATGATGATGATACCACAACAACGTGACAACACCATGAGGATGAGGCCGGCGAGGACAGGGGCGTGATGATGATGGTGACCAGGACGTGGGCACGATGACAATAACGACAACAACGACGGTGACACTCCGCCATTGCCACTGCAACGATGGCAATGACGATGATGACGTGAGTCACGTGATGAGGGCGATGAAGATGGGGGCATGACAACGATGACGGTGATGAGGATGGGGGGCATGACAACGATGGCGACAACAAGGATGACAATGCGACAACATGACAATGATGTAACAACATGACGACGACGAGGGCAACAAGGACGGTGTGAGGCTGGAGAGAGGAGCCTGAGGGTAATGAGTAAGACATAATAGCACAAATAGTTGTAGTAGTGTAAGAATCAACAATGTCTAGTCCATCTTTTTAGCTATTTTGCCTTTTCTTGTTTCTCTACAACTGCTAAGTCAAATGAAAAAGAAAAGCTTAATTTAGTTGCCATGTAAAATTACTGATGTAGTAGTAAGCCATAAGACTCCCACCAAAAAGGCTACACGTGCCCAATGAGCTGCAGTAATTTATACCCACCACTGGGCGCCAGGGACTTGCAAAAAATAGAGATATGATATGTGACTTGCTTGAAATATGATTGGCAAGCTGTGGGTGCAGGTAGTTAGTAATAGTGACCACTGCAGCAAAGGTTAACTTGGGTGAGTATGTGTCAGACCTTCTGTTTCATATTAGACTGTTAGCTAGTCAATAGGTCCTTAATCAGAAAAATGATTCTCTTGCTCATCTCTGGATCATTCAAGGTGACCTCTGGGATCTTGAAAATCTGTAGGTTCTTCTTTACAAATGCCTAGAACATTTTGAAACATGTCCAGGCCATCACTAACCAACTCAATATTACTCACAGAGATCTGATCTCCCAATCCTAAGACGTAGGCTGTCAGGTTGGGTGAAAGCCAGCAGGCCCGAAGCTGTTCCTTCAAGATATTCTTTTATAGAATAGTAAGATTTCATTCAATAGTTGTTGTGCTCTTTGATTACTTTGAATTCCACCTCAATGAATTTCTCAGCAGCTGACTTTGTCTTTTGCTGCTGCATCTCCCGAAGGTCTGCGTAAATGGTGATTAGCATGTCTGTTTGATTGAGCTGCATTCAAGTATTGTCATCATCATCTAATGTGTCATCGGGAAGGCTCCTCTCAGAACAGAGAGAAGTAGCAAGTCGCTTCAGTCATTTCTCTTCATGCTGCTCATTAGTTTCTATAGATTCTGAATGGGGTCATGTCTCTCCAGTACAGGGACTACCAGGAAGAGAAGAACTATGTTCACTAGATTGTGCTTCAGCACCTGCAGCTGAGCCATGTTGAGAGTGAAAGTGGGACAGTAAGTTGGGCATGACAGAAGGTGTCATGACTGCAAACAAGAGTGAACGTAACTTTCAGGTCATATGCATTACAAATTGTATTCAACATATATGCTAAGAGCTGACAGCATTATTATGCACTCAGCTCTGAAAACTGTTCAGGAAATACATAGGAACACCATTGGAATCTCGTGTCAAAGAGCTTGCCTGTGCATTGCTCTGATGATGGAAACTGCTGGAACTACTGGAATCATGACAATGGTAGCCCTTGGCTTCGAAGGTGACAGAATAAAGATTAGATGGCTGGTACATTTGAGTGTACCCATTCTCTGATTCCTTCCTGAGAGCCGGCAAAGCCTTCTCTTTTCCATTTTTCCTCTTACCCAAAGGGCAGTCAAACACTGGAGCAGTCTCAATCACTCCCAGCCTGTTTGCTTTTTCTTTTCCCTTTTTCCTCTTGCCTATGGTGCAGCCCTCATGATGGTCAAACACCAGCACAGGCTGCACAGCAGTCTTCATCTCGCTCAGGTTTGCTTCAGAGGCTGCAACAGATGGGTCTTCCTCATCCACAGCTTTTGCCCATCGCAGAATCTTTGCAGCATGTAGTTGAACAGCTGTATGATCTGTCATGTGGGGGATATCATATCAGTAAAATTTTAAAGTACTGATATTTCTAGGTGAATATTATCGTACAATTGTCAGCCTGATCACATAAGTTAAACATGTATAAAGCCTTGTGGCATCCTAATCATCATGTTAATGATAGACAATAGATTATAACTCCTGGCAGACATGTTGAATGATTGTCAGTTGGTACTCAGTATGATATATACTATGCAATGGCTATATAAT
>JBBPUL010000620.1:0-16998 GCA_038094675.1 Spongispora temasekensis | reverse complement strand
AGTATAGTCAATAATATATCTTATCTTATCTTTATGTAATTGATATTAAGATTTGAGAATAAAGATAATCTTATCTAAAATTAAAATTTGTTAAATTCAAATAGAACTATAATATGCTAGGGATACTATGAGATACTATGAGATACTGTGAGATACTATGAAACACTATGAGACACTATGGACACTATGAAACACTATAAAATTCACAAATACTATGAGACACTATGAAAACTATGAAATACTAGAAACACTATGAGACACTATAAGAGTACTATGAAAGCTCTGTCAAGATGGACCCTCACTATGAGCACTATAGTACTGTCCAGCACTGTCTAGCACTGTCAAGTTACTTCTGATTTTGCTGATGGATGAATGAGCACTAAGGCTTAGTAAAGTCCAACAATTGATCAACAATATTAGATTCAACAACAAAAAACATGTTTTCTTTTCTCATTATAGGTTATGGATTGTGGGTTATTTTCCTGAGCTACTGCAAATCAACTTGGGAAATCTAAAAACCTATGGATTATATCTAGTATGAGTTATAAGGGAGTTGGCGAAACCTGTGGGTTTATGGTGTGTTACAGTCAACTTCCTTATAACCCATACCAGGTATAACCCATAGGTTTTTGGATTTTTTCCCAAGTTGATTTGCAGTAGCTCAGAAAAATAACCCATAATCCATAATCCATAATGATTAGACCCCATGTATGGGTTATGATTATAGTAATGATTACCAAAATTGGAATAAATATTACATAATCTGAGTTTTCAAATGCTTGAATTATTCTATGCCACTCAAACTCCACCAACTTTCCCATCATGAAACCTATCGAGATGCTGGAAAAAGGCTTAGGGAAGCTCCAGCAATGGATCTTGGACTGGAAAATAAGGCTTGAGGCTGCACTTAAGGCTCACCAGCCTGTATCAGATGCTGACTTGGATTGGCTCAACAATGAAGAAAACATTGTTGATAAAGAACATGTGGTTGATATCCTTGACCATGCATCAGACTTCGAATGAGGACTTGTGAGATTAAATTCTCATGATCAATTTCTCATGGAAAAGCTTAGAACCATTGCTGAGGACAATTCTGCTCCTTTGAAGAAGTGCAAGCATATTAACATTTAAATTAATTTTAAAAAATATGTTAACTCATTTCATAGGTCCCACTGCTGGTGAATCTGGGTTACCCTCAGTAAAACCATTGGGGTCTCAGGCTGGTCATGACAAGCAAAAGGCTCAGTGTCCTAGTATCATGACAGGTAGAGAGAATACCAC
Organism: Spongispora temasekensis; assembly: GCA_038094675.1. Taxonomy (NCBI): domain Eukaryota; kingdom Fungi; phylum Basidiomycota; class Agaricomycetes; order Boletales; family Boletaceae; genus Spongispora; species Spongispora temasekensis. Next base: position 15,717 of record JBBPUL010000620.1, on the reverse strand, counting down.
ACTACATCAGCAAACTAACTCTGTCTGTCCAACTCTGGATAGAGTTGGACAGACAGAGTTAGTTTGCTGATGCTGGAGCAAAAGATTGAGATCCTTGATTGGTATCATCATGCCAATGGGTGGAATCAGAGCAAGACAGAAAAGTATTTTGATCCAATTTATGCAAAACTTTGACTCAAGCAACCAAAGATATCTGATTGGTGTAAAAGTGAAGGATGGCTGTGGCAGAAATATGCATGTAGCACAAATTCATCTTACTCAGCAAAGTGGATTTATTAGACATAGCATTCTAAAGTTACTAATATGCTCAATTTATAGGTCTCAAAAGCTATGGGAGATGGTCTCCTTTTTACTGATGAGGTCTTGTTATGGTGTCAAAAATGAAAGAAATTTGCTAATTTGGCTGGCATTCCTGATGATGAGCGACTAAACCTCAGTGAGGGCTGGTTAAGTTGATATAAGTCAAGGAATAAACAAAATGCCATGGAGAAGCTGCTTTAGCTCCAGTTGCAAGTGTTGAAAAGGAATGGAAATGTCTTTAGGAGCTTATTGGTGACCAGTATGGGTATCATCTTTATGACATCTTCAATGCAGATAAAACTTCATTGTTCTATGCATATGTATATTTCTATCATGACTGATATGCCAAATAGATCTCTGATGACTATGGTGGCAGCATGCCTCCTGACTGTGGACTTTCCAACAAGCAACTCTCTGGTGCTAAAGGAAAAAAGAACCACCTCACCTACTTACTCACAGCCAATGCAGATGGCTTAATGAAGCTGCCTCTAGTAATCATCAGAAAGGCTCAAAAGCCACATGCATTTTATAACAAAACAGGCTCAGAGCTTGGCTTTTATTATTAAAACAATATGAAAGCATGGATGACTGCACTGCTCTATCAGGAATGACTGCTGGACTGGGATCAAAAGCTATAAGTGGAGGGAAGGAACATTCTGCTTCTTCAGGACAACTTCTCTAACCACATTGTATCTGACATACTCACCAATATTTGAGTTGAAAATTTTGAGCCAAACCTCACTGCATATGTGCAGCCCAATGACCAGGGCATCATTCATTGCTTCAAGGCACATTATTATGCAGCTTTTATTGAATGCAGAGTTGATCTCTATGAAAGCAGCACTATACCTTCACAAATATATAACATTAACCAACTCCAGGCAATGTACCTTGCTCAAAACACATGGAACAAAGTTGATACTACAACAATCCATAATTGCTGGAGGAAGGCTGATATTTTACCAAGGCACCAGCCTAACTCAGATATACCTTGGCACCCACTGGCTCTTCCAATTTCATCCCTTATCCATGCACCTGCTGACCCAGCCACAAATCCCACTATATATGCTGTTATGATTGGTCTATGGCTCCCTCTCTTTTTCCTTTTGTCTTAGCTGCTGCGCCTCTCATTGCACCACTAGATGTCTCACCAGTTGTCCTTGCTGGTTTGCCCATGCCTTGCTGGTCATCCTACTGGCATATACCCATCACCATTCCTCTAGACCTGTGGTCTCTGATACTGTATATCACCCCAGTTCACCATTGTCCCTTCACCAACCTCTCCTGTTGGCTTATGCCATTTCCTTTTCTCTTGGACTCTTCCCTTTGGCACCGCATGCCCTCTTCACTTCCTCATTTCACTTATTGCTTCTGACACCTCATGTCGCTTATCCTTATCTCAGGTATTCCACCTGAGCTTCTCTTCTACTGCTCCCGCAGTTCTCGTGCCATAGTACATTCTCTTCTGATCTTCTTTGCTGTGCATTTGCTTCTTATTTCCAATCCGCAGTCTTCTCTTTACTTATTCATACTGCGGATTACTCATAAATGCTTATCCTCTTTCCCCTTTATGTCTTCCTTTGTCTTTGAGGCTCTACTTAGGCCTGGTCCATGCACGTCCCCTGCACATATATATAGAGGTGTAGCACAAGCATGTAACTTTAGCTTGAGCCTACTTGAGATAGCAATCTATTACATCTTTGACCCTCTCACTCCCCTTTGCTCTCCCTTCAGACTGCTTGACCTTGCAGCATCTTCACTTGAGGATATTCTACCTTTGTCTTCGACGTTGCTACATACTCGCCAAGGCAGAGTAGTGACCAGTCTCTGTGCATTGTGCTTAGGACCTATGCCCCTCGTCTTTGCCTCACAGCTCTAGGTTGCACATCGAGTCTATGACTGACACTACCCATGCCTGTCATAACACATGCTGAGATACACTTGCAGGATGCATTGAATGAACTCGAGAAAATAGGAGCACTCCAACACCAGAACCAGATGAATATTCATGAACTCTTCAATCTAGCCATCAAGGCAGCTCACAATATTTTTGATGCAATGGATGAAGACACTTTCAAGTCAGTGATGGAAGTGAAAAGATTGAAGGAGGGCACTGGAGGTGATGTTGATGAGGATGCTGATGAGTTCACACCAGCTTCAACTCGTAGTGAGCTTCTTCAGGCTGCACTAATGCTGGAGAAGCATGCTGGAACACTAAGTGATTCATTTGCATGCAAGTTCAAGGCAATATTGGGAATATTTAGATGTCGTACCTGCACTAGCCAGATGTGGAGTATGAAGGATATAAAATTACTGATTACCATTTTGTTTGTGAATAGCTTACATTCTGCTACTGTATGCCACTTAGTCTAAGTTCCAGTGAGCATAATCAAAATTTTAGTACTTCTTACCCCTCTCTAGTAACCCATACTCCCCCAAAATCCAAACTTTGCAGCCTCTCCCAACTGCTATGGGTTATAAGAGAGTTGACTGTATGTTAGGGAAAAGACAAATACAGCTTAAATATTACATAAGATGGCATATATGTATTATGATCGGTGGCATTCACCACCACCCACTACCATTAAGTCTTCTCTCAATCAGCATTATGCCCACTCCACCACAGTCATCCACCACACCAATCATCAATAAGCTAAGCACACCCCAATCACTTGGAACTGCTGTGAGAAGCAAAATCCTCAGTGCCACTAGCATTACATAAAGCTACTTTTTGCTTTCAGATGTCATGCTGATCTAAATCCTTTGCCCACAGAGTACTCACAGTTAAACCATGGATATTAAGTGATATTGAAAATGCTCAACAATGTGACATGGACAAGATGCTTGAATGTCTCCTCTCAGACTGCATGGTGAAGCTGATCGACCATACCACCTTCTTCAATACCTGTCTCAAGAGCATTCTTCCTATCTGCAATAGGACAGAGTTGAAGTGACCTAAACAAGACACAACCGTCAGCCTCTACTAACCACAAGAAAGAGGGGACTAAGGATGGAGGACCACGACTTAGGTCACAAGACACAAGAGGTTGAAGCTGGGGCTCAGCTCAACTCTTGGTCTGTCTTATATATGTCTACTACTATTAAATAAATGAGGCAGTCTAGACTAGTGATGTCATAGATAAGAGATAAGGAGATCCAGACTCCTGATGTCATTGATGATGTCATATCACGTGATCAGTCTAGACCAGTGATGTCAGATTACGTAATGCAGTGTGCCACACTGTTGAAATCAGAAAAAGAAGGCGAGTTTAAATAAGTTTATAACACTATCCCATCTTTAGGTTAAGATTCCAGATCAACCAGAGTCATAAAATAATGATGTGAATTCGTGGAGAGTTACTCCTTGTACTTTTCGAGGCACAGCCGGATTTTTTCAATAAAACTCCTTAATAGCCAGAGAAGCATTTGCAAGATCAGCAGATGGCTGCCATGTGGCATCACTGATGTCATAACCTTTTCATTTTACTAAGTACGAAAGTCCATGTCGAGTGGAGTGCAAATCCAGAATTGATTCCACTTCAAACTCCTCAGAACCATCTTCAGAAATATGCACCGCATCAGGCTTGCTGACCGGTTGTCCAGGCAATTGATCTTTAAAGCATTTTACCTGGGAGATATTAACAATGGGGTGTATTTTTATCCTGGCTGGCAGTTTTAACATTACTGTGTTGGGAGAGGTTTTCAAAACTTCGAAGGGCCCAATCCATTTTTGAGTAAGCTTCATGGAAGCATATGGTAACTGTAAATGCTCTGTGGAAAGCCAGACAGAGTCTCCTGTGATGTATTCTGGTGCAGCTGATCATTTCTTTTCAGCCTGCACTTTCATCTTTTTAGCATTAGCACGAAGAGTGTTTTCTACTTCAGCATGTGCTTTTCCTAATTCCGATTGAAATTGGCCTGCAATAGATGCATCATTTTTTACTTCAAAACCCATGCGCAGCATGTAGTTCCGAGTAACAGCAAATGGTATGCTACCAGTAGCATAAGTCACAGTATTTTTATGCATGAATTCTGCCATTTTTACATATTCTGGCCAAGATTCCTGATTCTTTGAAATGTAACAGCGGAGGTATTGCGCTAAATCATGATTTATGCATTCGGTTTGTCTGTCTGTTTGTGGATGATAAGTAGTGGAGAGTTTCTGTTCAATCTTGAGCAATTTGCACAACTCCGTCATGAATGCTGAAGAGAACTGTGGTCCTCAATCCGATACTACTGTTTTTGGTAGGCCATGTTTACACCAGACATGATCCCTGAATAATATGGCCAGTTCTTTAGAGTTGATTGTTTTCAAACATGGTGTAAATACTGTTTCTTTGGAAAACCTGTCCACTACCACACAGATGGCATCAACACCATTTACTGCTGGAAACCCAGAAATAAAATCGACTGATATATCCTCCTAGGGATGTTTAGGAATAGGCAGGGGTGCTAACTTTTCTGCCAGGGGTCATGATAAAATTTTAGACTGTGCACAAATTTGACAATGATCTATGTAATCATTGATTTCCTTCTTCATCTCAGGCCAAAAGAAGTGCTGAGAGATGGTGGATAAGGCACACTGTTGTCCTGCATGACCAGCTATTGGTGAATAGTGGCATAGAGTAAGAAGTTCGATCCTCAATCCAGGAGGTACAAAGATGTGGTTTGAGTCATTAATAAATACGGACTGTTGTTCGTCAAACCAACAGGTTACTGAAGAAGATATTTTTAGGTTTTTTGACATCTTTTGCAGCTTCTTCAGGAAGGGAGATTCTAAATGTACGTCATTGATGATGACCTGCAGTGGCAAAACTGTAATGTTCTTGTTTAGTTTTTGCACTGCATCACCATGATCGGGTCTTCTAGATAAAGCATCTGCTCTAGCATTCATAATTAAATTCTTGTAAGGTAGTGTGCCATCAAGCTTGGCATGGCAATAATATTTGTGGTTTTTTCCAATATTCAAGATTCTTATGGTCCATCCAGATTTCAAATCGTGGACTTCCAATGAGATAATGATGCCATTCTTTAAGTGCACGAATAATAGCAGCCATTTCTTTGTCATAAATAGGATAGTTTCATTCTGCAGCATTGAAGAGTATGAAATAAAAGTGCAAGGTCTCCAAAGACTGTCTTCGCAATGAACTGAGAGCACTGCTCCTGTAGTGATGTCTGAAGCATTGGTTTCTACCCTTAGTTCCTTTGCACTATTGGGGTATGCGAGTAGTGGTGCTTTTGTGAATTTTTCTTTTAATAATAGATAAGCATTTTCCTGCGCAGGTTCCCAGGACCATGGAACATCTTTCTTGGTTAGCTCTGTCAAAGGTTTGGCTGTGTGCGCGAAGTTTTCTATGAAGTGGCAATAATAATTACAGAGTCCTAAGAATGATTGAACTTGTTTTACAGATTGCAGTTTGGGCCATTCCGCAATTGCTTTTGTTTTATTGTTTTGCATATCTACCCCATCGTTAGATATGACCATACCCAGATAGTCAACTTTATCCTTAAAGAAAAAACATTTCAAAGGTTTGCAATACAAGTCATTATCCCAAAGGACCTGTAAAACCTCACGAACACATTGTGTGTGCTCAGCATGAGAAAGACCAGTAGTGAAAATGATAAGATTGTCGATGTAAGCACCAGTATCATCGTATCGATCATGAAACAAGTCATCCATCAAGGCCTGGAATGTGGCCAGCACATTTTTATATCCAAAATACATAACAAGGGGTTTGAAGGAACCAAAGGGAGTGACAAAGGTGCCTTTCCATTTGTCACCTTCCTTCATCTGGACATTCATATATCCCCAACGAAGATCCAGCATGGTAAACATGTCGGCACCACGAAGCCAATCAACCAGTTGATCAATACAAGGCAATGGGTATGCATTTGTAATAGTACCCTCATTGAGGTAACGGTAGTCCATTACCAATCTCTTTTTTCCATCTTTTTTAGGTATAAAGAATACCGGCACTGTCTGGGGTGACTTAGAGGGTCTAATATAACCTTTTTCTAATTCTCCATCAAGGAATTTACGTATTTCTGCAAGCTCAGTTTGCAACATCAGGATAACGTGTCCTTTCTTAGGGATGAAATCTGGTTGCAAATCAATTGCATGATCCCAAGTTTTTCAGAGCGGCATGTGCGTCGATTCTTGTTCTGAAAACACATCTAGGAAGTTATGAAATTCTGGTGGAACTTCTGTTTTTATTGTTTTTTTGTTCTTCCAGAGATATTTCATTTACACACACAGCGTCATACTGATTAAACATCATGGTATGATTCACCCAATCTATGGATGGATTATACTGTTTAAGAAATTCATATCCTAGAAAGACTGCATTTGTAGCTAAATTGGATACATATAGAGTTAAAGGAAATGAGTAAAGAATCTGATTCCCATCTTTCATTTCCATGTGAATTTGGCAAATATGAGTGATTCCTTTTCCCACGTTTGTAGATCCATCAGCATTCCTGATCTCAATGGGTCTAGCCAGCTCTTCGCAAGTGATAGCATTGGCTGTTATGAATCCTTGGTTGACAAAGCAATGAGTAGCACCACTGTTGACTAACATGGATACCCAGACTGAAGATTGGTCATTTCTTCATAGTTTAAGCTCCACTTCTAGAGCGTTTTCATGTAGGTGCTGTGTCTTATATGGCATCATCTGGATATATTGAGGGATTTTATAATTTACATTATTTTTTTATATTTGTGCGAAATTAAGTACCCAATGTTTTTCTTCTGGGGCCAAGCTCAATTGAGACTTCACAGTGGAATATTTGTCTGATGGGCTACCATAGCGAGATGACAGTTCATGTGATGAGAATGAGACAGGCTCATAGTTTTCATTCTGAGCCATCTTAGCGAGTTCTCGCATGTCGAACACTTCATAATTAAAAGATGATGACAAATCAACAGAGTTAATTAAAGACTTGACTTCTTCCCATTTGGACTCATTGTAATAAGTATCAAACACGTCTGAAACAGGTACATAGTCCAAAACACTATTTTTTGTAGTTAATGAATTTTTGTAAGTAGAAACAGAATTAAAAGAAATATCATCTGAGACTTCAGACACCCTCATATCTGAAGTTGGCGCTAAAAACCCACCTTGGTGCATGCTTCTACTGTGAGCCTATCTCGCCAGTATGCCTCAGCTTCTTCTGGCATCCAAGCCTGACGGTGGGCTGTTGCCGCTGGTTGCAGCACTTGTGGGGGCGGGGGTGAAGCAGAGAATTACTGCTGTTGGGGGTTCCAGGATACAGCAGGGTACCCTGGGGCTTAGGGAGGGAGAGAGGAGACAGCCTCTCTTGCCTCATACAAAGCATGGTTTCAGGGGTGGTGAGAAGGATTAGTAGGGCACATTGCCCAAATGTGATCTTTTCTTTGACAACTGAAACAAGTTCGATTATCTGGAGTGGACAGAGCACAGGGGGTCTGGCAATTTATCTCCATGGAGGCACCTTGACCAAATTGTATACTGGTTGGAGTAAATCGTTAACCCAGAATGGAGGGTCAGGGAAGTGGACGAGCACCAAAGGGTTGAGCACTCGGGAGATGAAAGACAGCAGGGCTGATACTAGGCCTGGCCAGGGCAATCCTTTCAAACTTTTGGTTGATGGCGGTGTATGCTTCCACCAGTCAGTTGAAATCATTCTCATTGAGTGCAGTTCCATGCAACTCATATTCGATATGGATCTTGTATTGCACTGCTCATTTAAGCAAGTGTACTGCTTCCTCTTTACTACATTTGGCATCGGAAAATAGTGCCAAAAAGTCCCACATAAAAATTGTGAAGTCGCCACCTTGTTTGAGATTTAGTAATTTTTTGTAGGCCTCATGGTGAAGAGTGCCTATTACAAAGTATGACATGATTAAAGTCTCCACGTCTGAGACTGATGGCCATTCATCAACATCTTTTTCTTCATATTTTTCAAGGACTGTGATTGTGAAGGGGGCAGCATCACCTACCAAGCAGGTCACCACTGCATAACTTGTCTCTTCTCTATTGTCGAGACTTTTGACTTTTAGGTAGAGCTTCATCTTGGCCCACCATAAGCAGAACATGCTCTTGTTCCCGTCCCATAGACCAGGATCTCCGATGGTGCATTTGGCCTTGGTAGTGATGTTGAGTTGTAGACTCGACAATTGGTCAGTGAGGTCATCGATCTTCTGACTCAGACCTGATCCTGACATTTTTGTTTATTTTAAAGAGGCGGTGGTGGCGTAGAGGTTTGAGGAGGGCAGAGTGGATCAGCGTGCATCAAAGAAAAGTTGAAGGAGGTGCGGGGGAACATTTGCTGCTTCTAATTGGAAGCTGGTGTTGCCAGTCCAATCCCACTCAGGTTTCGGGGCTACTTTATGAACAGTGAGGGATTCGTAGCTAATGGTACACATATACTAAAAAGGAAACTCGCTTGCCACTACCATGAAGAGGGCTCCATGAGAGTTTTATCTCATGAGGATGAGTCTTGTATGCCAGCTTGGGACTGGAGAGTCGAAGGGGGGGAACTGGGTTCTGCCTGGCTATGGCTAATGTTTTAGTATGCCGAGACTGCAACTCTTATAGAAGATATCATGATTCTGTCAGATTGCACTGCCTGAAACAGCTACACTGACCCACTATGTGCAATAGGGATTGATCTTTATTTCTTGGCAACCAAGCATGTCCTCTCAAATGAGGTCAAAGCCTTGGCAAAGCGAACCGAGTAATGCGCCAGACGAGCGCTACTCAAACAGTTTTATATAGGAGTTGTTGTCTCCTAGCTATCATGTAGCAAATGCACTCCTACTAGAGCGATGACCACTTCATGCCTGTGGATCGGCTTTCTGGCAATGAGGAACGATGACGAGCAGAGCGCATATGTATCCAGCACAACAATAGAGGTGAACATATAGCAGCTTCGATCTAATGAAGTGACCTAAACAGGACATGACCGTTGGCCTCTACTAACCACAAGAAAGAGGAGACTAAGGATGGGGGACTGCGACTTAGGTCACAAGACACAAGAGGTCGAAGCTGGGGCTCAGCTCGACTCTTGGTCTGTCTTATATATGTCTACTACTATTAAATACATGAGGCATTACTAAGCTACATGTGTCTAACATGAGGTGATCTAGACTAGTAATGTCATAGATAAGAGATAAGAAGGTCCAGACTCCTGATGTCATTGATGATGTCATATCATGTGATCAGTCTAGACCAGTGATGTCATATTATGCAATGTGGTGTGCCACACCATTGAGATCAGAAAAAGAAGGCAAGTTTAAATAAGTTTACAACAAGCTAAGGACAACATTTATTCCACTGATATTAACAGATATCTACAAAGCTAGTGAGTAATATACATTCTCAGACCTGCTTTCATTCTAAGTGGAAGTTCCTGTAGTTCCAAAACCTCTGATGAGACAGCCTTATACAAGGATTTTGTGTGTGCTACTAATACTATATTGTTTCATCACAAACATTTTCAAATTGATGGCCTTTATGAAGGGCATTCTGCCAATCTCATCTTCCAAGTCTATGACAGAGTAATAAAGCAAGCTTATCAGGAGCAAAATTCCAAATGCAAATCTGACATCATTCTCATATCTACCAGTGATCTCCAGATATCTGATCTCCCTTTTGATGTCTTGCTCAAGGCCACTGCTACTGGGCTAACTGGTCCAAATAAAAAAAGGTTCACTTGGTGAGAGATCTATACTGCTATCAAGTTCAAGACTGGTATAAAGAATCTCCCTTCCATGATCTATACTATGAAGAAGTATATTCTTGAAGGATCTTATTAGGCAAAGGTCTGAATGTGTGTGGTTTTTGTTGAGCTCATTGATCAGTAGTGACAATAATGCAGCCCAAGCTGGTGACCACACAGATGTGGCACCTGATGACTCTTGATCTGGGAAGAGGATTAAAGCAGGTTTTAGAACTCATATTAAGCCAAGTGAAGAATCAGAAACCTCCAAGTGTCAGAAATATGATTCTATGGAGCCTAAGCATGCTGCCACACAAACTGAAATATATGCAGCTGAGATGTTCACATCCCATATTGCTTGCCAATATATCATTGATCAGGCAGATGAAACTGTAGCCAATATACAGCAGGCCACTCCATATGCATAAGAAATTCAAGGATGTAGTGGCAGAGATGTATCTTGCATCAAGGTAGGTTTTGATCTCATCATGACCCTCAGCCTAGATAGTAGTATGATCAGGACTCTTATAGATGTACTTGTGGATGTATCTAACTGCCTTGATGGACCCACAGACCTTCAGATTGATGTGATAGTTGAATCTGACCAAGAGTTCTCTGGGATGGGGGACAATATGCCTGTTGGTAAAGACATCCTGTTATCTGTATCAAGAGTTTCCTATGAGGTTTGTCTGGGATTTAAGGGCTGTTGTCTGGAAAGTTCATCAAAGATACAAGGCTATTGGTTACATATACTCTGCTGCTTCTTCTGGTCAAGGTGAAAAGTTCTATTTGCACCTCTTGCTCACTGTGATCAAAGATGAAATCAATTCTAGACATATCTCTTTCTTATTCCTCATGTTTCTTCTATACCTGCTACTTTCTTTGAGGATCTTCACACTATCAATGATCATCTCTATGCTACCTTCAAAGAGGCTTATGGTACACATGGTCTTTTGGATAATGACAGAGAATGGGTGCTTTGTCTTCAAGAGGCTGCTTACTTTAAGATGAGTTCCCAACTCAGAAGACTCTTTGTCATTATTCTAGTCTACTGCTGTTACAATCAGCCCCCTTTTCTCTTTACTTTGTCATTCCTGCTAACTATATATAGTATTAATAAGATTGGCTATGCCATATCTCTTATCTCTTATCTTATGTTTCATGTATTCTTAGAACCACTGTCTTTTCATCTCATTCTATGACAGTGCTTTTCTTCTCCATGTTTTACTTCTTCTTTTAGTTGTACAGCCCAGTACACAGCTTGGTCTATGCACAGGACTCTTACATATAAATAGTGCATAGATACTTGATGTACTCTAGCTTGAGCCTACTTAAGAATAGCAATCTTTTGTGCTCAACCCTCTCACCCACCCTTAGTGTCTTCCTTCTCCTGCTTGATTGCTTGGCCCTGCAGCATCTTCACTCAGGGATACTCTGTCTTCATTGTTGGTACATACTTGCCTAGGCAGAGTACATAACTAGTCTCTGTGCATCGTGCTCAGGACTCACTCTTTGTTCCTCATCTTCATCTTTTAGCATCTCAGGTTGTGCATTGAGTCTATGGCTGATGCCACCTGCACCTGTCATAACAACTGCTCTCCTCAGGATCCTGCTCAGTTGTGGGAAGCTTCCAAAGACAATCTCTGTGATGACTTGAGACATCAGCTGATTCAATTCCACCATATCCCCGAACTCACACAAGAGCAAGTCTATGACTATGGACTATACTTGATAGCACAGGATCTCAGAAGACATGGAAAGACTCTGCAGGACTTTGCAAACATGCCTCTACCACAGGAGAACTGGGGACTTCAGCATGGAAACCAGCTTATCAATGAGCAGCTACAGTACAACATCCAGGACTTGCAGGCCTTTTTTCAAAGAGAACTTCCCACTCTCAACCCTTAACAGAAAATACTTTATAATGCAGTCATGGACAGTGTCATTCACTTCAGAGGGTCTTCCTACTTTCTTCACAGTGGAGGTGGTTGTGGCAAGACCTATCTTGCTAAACTCATTGCTATCTCTGTTAAAGCAAGAGAGCAGATTGTGCTTTGTATTGCTTCCACTGGTCTTGCCTCCTTGCTTCTTCCTGGTGGTAGAACTGCTTATTCTCACTTCAAGATCCCCATTCCTTGCCATAACCAGAATACTTGCAACATCAGAAAGAATGATGTCAACTACCAGCTTCTCCAGCAGATTGCTCTCATCATATGGGATGAGGTTGCTTCTTAGCATCACTATGTGGTTGAATGTGTGGAGCACTCTCTTCATGATTTGCTCAATCAGGATCTTGCTTTTGGAGGCATCACTACTCTCCTTAGTGGTGATTTCAGACAAACTCTGCCTGTCATCCAGCATGGTACAAGAGAGCACATTGTGCCTTCCACTCTGACTTACTCCAATCTCTGGGCCAATATAAACATTCACTATCTCCACCAAAACATGCATCTTGGCCAGGATCCAGAGTCTGATGAATGGGCACAACAGTTGCTTCACATAGGTGTTACTGATGGTGAGATTGAGCTTTCTGAGCACATGAAGAGTGATGACATTGTCAACTCCATCTACTCCCAGCTCCTCACTGGTGATCAGCATCTTCCTGATCAGTACTTCCTGGATCACACTATTCTCAATCCAAGAAATGTTAAGTCCATGAAATAAATGCTAGCATCTTGAACTCTGTTTAACCCCAGGAAAAGTCCACCTTTCTGAGTGCAGACAGTGTCATTGATCAGAAATACAACTATATCTAGCAAGAGATTCTTCACACACTCAGTCTCTCTGGATTTCCTTTGCACAAGCTTGAGCTCAAAACTGGTGCACTACTTATGCTGTTAAGAAACTTGGATCCTGTTCATAGGCTCACTTGAGGTTGCTCAGATCTACTTCCAGAGTTTTGGACTGCAGAGTGCTAAATGAAGAAGGTGGCAATGAAAATATGAATATGGTGTTTATTCCTAGAATGAGTCTTCAGTCTAGTTTGGAGGACTCTCCTGTTCCTTTTTAGAGAAGGCAATTCCCTGTGCATCTGACTTATGCAATGACCATCAATAAATCTCAAGGTCAAGCCCTGAAGCACATTGGACTTAACCTTCAGGTTCCTGTATTCTCTCATGGACAGTTGTATGTTGCTCTTTTAAGATGCACTCATCTCAGAAATATTGTTATGATTGGCCCCTTTTTCTCATCATCCTCACTTTTCTTTGCACTGTATTACTTAAACATGCACAGCTCTTTAATTAGTCACTGTTATGGCTGTGCATTCTCCTTACTGCTGACTCAGATATTCCATGACATTCCATGTAGTTCTATTATGCACAGCTTTCTGACTTGTTTCATGCCATGCATGACTCATTTCTCTTACCTCCAGTTACTTCTTTTGGATTGCTCTCTTATTGAGCCATAGCACTGCTTGGTCTGTGCACAGAACTCTTACATATAAATAGGGAGTAGCACAAGCAGTGTATCCTTAGCTTGAGCCTACTCAAGATAGCAATCTATTGCATCTTTGACCCTCTCACTCCCCTCTGCTCTCCCCTTGAATCACTTAGCCTCACAGCATCTTTGCTCGAGGATACTCTGACTTTATCTTTGACATCGCTACATACTCGCCAAGGTGGAGTAGTGACTAGTCTCCTTGCATTGCACTTGGGACCTATGCCCCTTGTCTTTGTCTCACAGCTTTAGGTTGCACATCGAGTCTATGGCTGATGCTACCTGCACCTGTCATAACAAAAGCCTCAAGCTCTTTGAATGTGACTACCTTTGCTGTAGCTCGCAGCCATTTCAGCCCCTCCATCACCTTTGAAGCAGCACCCCCGCCCACCCCCACTGCCCATCACAACTTCCTCCTCTTGGAGATCCACTATGCCCTCAAGCCCCAGCTCCAGAAGCATCACACCTCCCTCACCACCTAGCCCCAATCCCACATCCCTGATGTCTTCTAAGCCCACTGAACTCTGCCTCACCCAACCTAAGGCCTTCTCAGGCAAACGACATGATGCCATGCCCTGGCTTTGCTTAGTACAAAGGTACCTCACTGTCAATGTTGATGTCTACTCCACTGATGAAAAGAAAATTGGATTCACCCTGTCATTTATGAATGATGGAAGTGCCCTTACCTGGACAGATACCTTCATGGAGGAAAGCATGCAAGGAACCAACATGACCCAAAGGTCTTGGGACGAGTTCATAAAGAAGTTCAAGGCTCACTTTGAGAGCCCTAATACTGCCGCCAATGCCTTGACCTGGTTGGCCACCTATCATGTCAATGAACGATGTGATGGGACCTTCCAATCCTCCCTCAATCAGTACATCTCAGAATTCCATAATCAGGTCAGCCTTGCAGGGCTCAATGAGGCAGCTACCATCTGCCACTACTTCTCTATGGGCATTCCTCCTTCTCTCTCAGAAAAGGTGTACCTTATGGACATCATACCCTCAACTATAGACAATTGGATCAAGAATGCCTCTCATCTCGATAACCAGCACAAACATGCTAAGCTTGTTGCCCACCAGCATAAGCATACCTCAACTCCCAGCTTTATCCTCTGCCCCATGCAGACCTCCCATAACAAGGACCCCAATGCCATGGATGTGGATGCCATCTGCATTCCAAAACTCACCCCCAAAGAGTGTGAATGCTGCTTCAAACAAGGACTCTGCCTCTGCTGCAGAAAACCAGGCCACTTCTCCAATAAGTGCCCTACCTTAAAAGACCTCCCCCCATGCCCCAAAGCCAACCAAAAGGTCACCAAAGCTGAAGAAGAAATGCCAGGTCTAATGGATGAAGATGACAATGAAGAAATTCACATAGAAGCTGTGGGAGTAAGGGATTTTTGAAAGGGAGGACTTCTTCAATGCAAGTACCTTCCAAACATTTTGTTTCTTGTGCACCTGTACTAGTATCTACATCAAATAGAGCTATGCGTATTCCCATCTAGCTCATGGTAATCTTGCACACCATGAAAGTCATCGACTCTCCTGCTCTTGTTAACTTGGAAGCAGAAATCTCTTGCCTTGATTGGGCTTTTGCCCAAAAACACAGACTCCCCTGACTCGCCTTGAACAACCAATTCATGTTCATAATGTGGATCAATCTGCGAACTCAAATGGAGATATTTTATTCTCCACTGAACTCTACGTCTCTGTTGGAGAAGGGGTTACCCAAAAGGTCCTCTTCTACCTCATGAACTGTGGCAAGAAAAACATCATCCTTGGCCTTCTCTGGCTTTGCCTCGCAAATCCCACTATCGATTGGGAAAAACAAACAATCTCTGTCCCAGAAGTCCTTGATCAATCTGCAGACTTATACCATGCCTACGTTACTGATCAAAAGTGACACGACTCCCACTACTGTGCCTCTCTGCTTCAAGGCTTTGGGGAAACCTTGATTTGGTGTGTAAATACAACACCTGAACATCAGCAAAATCAGAAGTAACTTGACAGTGCTGGACAGTACCATAGTGTTCATAGTGAGGGTCTATCTTGACAGAGCTTTCATAGTACTCTCATAGTTTCTCATAGTGCTCCTAGTATTTCATAGTTTTCATAGTGTCTCATAGTATCTCATAGTATTTGTGAATTTTATAGTGTTTCATAGTGTCCATAGTGTCTCATAGTGTCTCATAGTATCTCATAGTATCTCACAGTATCTCATAGTATCCTTAGCATATTATAGTTCTATTTGAATTTAACAAATTTTAATTTTAGATA
>JBBPUL010000619.1:5028-17029 GCA_038094675.1 Spongispora temasekensis | reverse complement strand
GAGGTCGTCAAATGCTGGCAGTCGATGGAGCGCCGCGACCAAGCGATCGCGATCGTGCGCGATCTGCTGCAAGGTCGCAAGGAAGAGGCGGACAGTGTGATCGCCAAAAAAAAGGACATGTCCTCGGCGCGGCGGAGCACCCTCGATGGCGCGCGCGAGGCCAAGCTGTGGTGTCTGCTCGGGGACCTCGAGCCCCAGGACGCGGTCGCGCACTACGAGCGCGCTTGGCGGGCGTCCAAGGAGACATCGAGCCGCGCGATGCGTTCGCTGGGCGGGTATTATTTCGCACGCGGGGAGTATGCGAGCGCGGTCCCGTGCTTGTTGAAGGCGGTGGCGATCAATCCGCTCCTGTCGCGCCCGTGGTTTGTGCTCGGATGTGCGCACATGCGGATGCAACAGTGGGAGGGCGCGCGAGAGGCGTTTAGCCGATGCGTGTCCATCGACGACGAAGATGCAGAGAGTTGGAACAATTTGGCCACCGTCTATCTCCGCTCAGAAGAAGAAGAAGAAGGAAAGGGCGTGTACCAACAGCAAAACGACGCACCTGATGATGATGTTGATGATGATGATGATGCCCAAGTCAGTAAGAGTCTGTTTCTTGTGCATCAAAGATGTTGCATTCAAAAAAAAAATCGAACTCATCACGTTCCGTTCTCTCTCTCTCTTCCCATTCAGGGAAAAGACCCTAATGACGATTCCGCCGCGCCTCCTGGCGGGGGTCGAAACGATTCCGCTGTCTCGTTTTCAAACAAGATGCTCGCCTTCCGAGCGCTGAAGCAGGGACTGAAATATAGATATGAAAACTGGCGGATGTGGTCCAATTACATGATCGTTGCCGTGGACGTCGGCGAGCTCTCGGAGGCTTGTCGGGCGCAGGTGCGCATCGTCGAGGAACGGGCGGCCAAGGATGGCGCCGGGTGCGTCGACGAACAGGTGTTGGCGCGGTTGGTGGATGCGGTGACGAGAGCGCCGGACGGCCTTGATGGTGATGGTGATGATGCTGCCGCCGCCGCAGCCACCGATGTCATGGCTGTCGGCGGAGGAGGAGGAACAGGGGACGCGACGACGGAGGAAAAAAAAACACATCTGCATCCGAATCCGCAGCTGCTGCTGCTGCTGCGACGTGATCAAGAGACTCAGAAGAAACAGGAACACGATGTTGCGGCCGATCAAAAACAACAACAACAACAACAACAACAACAACAACAGCAACAGCAACACAGCGGTGATGATCAGACTGCAGGAGAAAAAAGACCTACCGAGACCCGCGGACTGGCCAAACGCGTTCTAGATCTGTTTGAGCGGACGATCTTACCCCGCGTGTCCTCACCCCGCATCTTCTACATCTACGCGCGGCTGCTCACGTGGCAGGGAAGGTGGGAGGACGCGCTCAAAGCGCACATGGATGGCTATCGCAGTGGCACGGCCGGTACGTTTGACAAGACTGACGCCGGCGTGGCCACATGGCGTGAGGCCGTGCGGGAAGTCGAGGACGTCGTGGACGTCCTCCGTAATTTCGGCCCACGGGTGGACGGGCACAATTGGCAACACCAGGCGCGGAGTATCGTGCGCACGTTTCTCGGACGATCTAGGAACTTCGAGGACGAACCGGAACGGTCACGGTTACTAGAGATACAGGACGAACTGCGGAACGAGGTATAGGAAAAGGTGCATGGTGCCGGTGGCAATATGTCCGTACTAGACCGAGAGAACCTAGAAAACTAGAAAAGTTGCGCGGAAAGGGGAAGAGAGTTGATCAGGGTTTCAAAACAGCATGAGTGTGTGTGTGTGCGAGACAGAGAGGTGAACTAAAACACGGAAGCATCATGATAAAGCGTTGAAGCACGAGGCCGACGACGGAAACGAACAACAGAACGGCGGCAAAAAGACGAAAACAAAAAGAAAATGATGGCAGCCAATCAAGCAGCGTTTCATAATGACGGGGCGGAAGGTTTGTGTGCTCAACGTGCCATCGGATCTAGGAGTAATATACTATAGTAGGCATGACGTGAAAATGGAGGAAATTCGGTTTTACGACCGTGGGGGGTTATTATTATTGCAAAATGCTGTTAAAACGTGTGCGTGACGTGGTCGAGGTGGGTTTGGGGGATATGACGGCGAAAGGAAGGGTGTGGGATGCGGCAGTCCTAAAAAAGAGAGCCTGAGTCAAGCTCTAAGTTTGCCAGTTGAGCGCCATGGCCATGCGATTGAGGGTGAGCGTCGTCAGTATCTCTGTCACAACGCTGAGACCTGCGTGTTTGATCGTGAGCCGCGCGTTGAAGACGTCCTCCGGCTGGCTCAACTCCCAAGTCGCAACGGTCGTCCGTCCATCGACACACTAACGAAACACCGAGAGATGTGACGTGAGATATAGTGCATGGCAAAATAAAAATAAAAATAAAATAAATGAACCCGTCCCCTCCCGAAATTGAAAGAGTAAGTGAGGGAGAGACCAACATACCTCCATCTTTTGTGGAAAGATCTTCCATTTGAACTCTTTCCCATGCTGTGTCGTAAAGTAGCGTGATCTATTGTTGGAGCGCAAGTTGCGTTAGCCGCGGCACGCTAAAGCTTATGAATGCCAACACCGATCATCTGCGTCCACAATCACCGGCCCGAGTGGCAGTCGGATGACGACAATCGCCGATGCAGCCCGCCATGGGGCGGCGTAAATGAGAAGAAAGCGAAGGTGACAGAAATGAAAGAAGAAGAAAAAAAAAACCTACGTGCTGCTATCTTTCTTTTGTCGAATGTGATGCGCCATAGGGACTTCCTTACCGTTACCATATACAAGAAAACCGCGCGTTTTGCTCGGTCCGAAATAAAGATAGGCATTGTTCGGCCCCATGATGTCGGGATGCTGCTGACACCACTCAGGTTCCCGGGCGACTTGAACGACGATGTTGGGCTGCTGATGGGCCTGAGAAGAATGTGAATCAATGGGCAACGAGGCGCAAAAGACGATGGATCATCATCGCACCATCTTCCTGCAAGACGTGCGGAGCGGTCAGAATGCGGCAAGACGAATCGTTATGGGACGTACACCGTAAAGGCAGGCCTGCTCTCGAGATCTTCGAAGCGGTGGGAGAAGGGATCGTTCCCAAATTGCAAGAGTACGTATGCGGCTGTCATGTGTGTGGTGGGGGGATGAAAAAGAGTGGGAGGGACATTGCGCTCGAGACGGGGCTGCCTTTTCACGAACAAGGACAGGCTCGATCAGGAAGTCTATCATGACAGCACTGCCACAAAAGAAGCCCACGTGGTATCAAGCCCGCCACGTGGGAGACCATCTGAGCCAGCTGATTGGCTCGGAGGTCCGGGCACTTCCACGCGACCCACGGAAGGACCTAGTCACGTGGTAAAGTGGCCGTAATTCACACGCGGAGTTAACGATGAGCTGGTCTGAGAGAGTGAAAATGGAACGAACATGAGACTCTAATACCGCTAAACGTTGGTGGAGAGATTCCATATCGGGAAATGAGTTGTCCGAAGAGTGCGCGCTTGGAACAAATCTGATCTGAGATCATTTACCTCCCCACTCTTTTCACATGTGGATATGTATCGATGATCGTGTGTTTGTATGAAGAGAGGCGAGTTGAATAATCACCGAGACGGTGCACGGGGGTATCTTACGCTACGTGCGAGTCTTGCCTCAGGGTAGGGGACAAACGCTAATGAGGCGCCGTTCTATAGAAAGCCTTGAGTGCGATACACCGCAAAACCCAATGACGTGTAAACGCCATCATGGGCCATCTATTGACAGCAATTCACTCGGTCTTTATGGACCCTTTCCCAGAGGCTGGCTCGAAGTACCCAGTCAGTCGTACACTAGACAACGAGGGTCAGTCAATACTTGCGTAATTTGGTGTGTATTTACCATGAACGACGCCTAGAAATGATTCAAACTGGTAAGCGTTTCGCTAGGACGGGATGACGAGTATGCCCCACCATAGAACAGGGTCCAGACAAGAATGAAGGTGAAAATATTGTCCTGACCAGGGTGGGCGAGTTCTCCAAGACCACCAGGAAGATATTTCGCAGGCTTGCCCTTGCAGTTGAATGCGTACATCACAAACGACGTGGACAGCACAGACACGGCGAACAGGGCGAATCCATGCCAGCTTTCGAGCCCTAATATCCCGGCCACGGCGCCAGCAAAGCACGAAGAGATAAACTTGATGGAAGTGAGGGACTGATTGTGCAGCACATTGGGGGCAAACACGAGCTGGGCCGCAGAATCTGCGGGCGACGCCATTGTGGGGACAGGACAAGTGAACCCTTTGGCAGCGTCGCCACATCCGACGCCGCGGAGGTGATGTTCCCACGGACCAAACTGCCCCTATGTTTAACTACTCCGAAGATTTATGAGCTCTTTGCAGGGTAGTTTCTTTGGCCAGCTAAGTTTCTACAATGATAATGAGACTTCCGCCGTGCAGACGCTGTCAAACAACTAACAAACGCCTAGGGTTCGTATTCCAGGGACAACTAGGTTTTAGCCACAGTGGAGGTTCGACGGGGACTGTGGGAACGCCGAATCATTAACACTCGGGTATCCAGTTAAACAAAGATCTCGCTGCTGAAATGCAATGCAGAAACGGCACGGTGTCAATGCATGTTTATGATATGTCCCTGTCGTTCGGAGACCGTGTGGATGCGGGATGTCGACAGGCTTTGAAAAAAAAAAAAAAAAAAACCGTCGAGTTGCTCCAATTCATCTTGAGCATCGCCCAAAATCGGCAAATCAACGTTTCGGGCGTCGGCAGTCGATCACGTCGTGGGCTGGTTCCCATCGCCATCATCCTTATCACCAATTGATCACCGACAACTTCTCCTCCCCCCCCCTTCTCCCGACTTTGCCATGTCCAGGATAGCGGAAGGCCCCGCCACCAAAGTCGGTATCATCGGCGCCACAGGGACCGTCGGGCAGCGCTTTATCACCCTCCTCGCCAAACATCCTTGGTTCACCATTCATGCCCTCGGCGCATCAGCCCGATCGGCTGGTAAACCCTACTCCAAAGCCGCAAACTGGAAGCAAACAGCCCCCATACCTTCCGCCGTGAGAGACGTGATCGTGTGCGAGTGTCGGCCAGAGAATTTTAGGGATTGTGCCATCGTCTTCTCCGGCCTCGATGCCGACGTAGCAGGTGACATAGGCAAGCACCTTCTTTCTTCCTCTCGAAACCCCCTCGTGCCGGCTGACTTGCGGTTTTTTTGTTATCCCCCCTCCTGTTTTTTTTTTCTTCTTCTTCTGAACAGAAAGCGCCTTCCGATCCGCCGATCTAGCCGTCTTCTCCAATGCCAAGAACTACCGACGCGACCCCCTTGTCCCCCTTGTCGTCCCACTCGTCAACGCCCACCACTTCGCCATGATCAAGCAACAACAAGCCCTACACGATCCCCCGCTCAAGAAAGGCTTCATCCTCACCAATGCCAACTGCGCCACGACCGGGCTCGTCATCCCCCTGCGCGCGATCGAAAAGGCATTCGGAACGATCGAGTCCTGCATCGTCACGACAATGCAGGCCATCTCCGGGGCGGGATACCCCGGCGTGCCTTCCCTCGACATCGTCGACAACGTCGTACCTTACATCTCTGGCGAGGAGGAGAAGATGGAGTGGGAGACGCTCAAGATCCTGGGGAATATTGTCGACGCGGATGATGGATCCAAGGCGTTCGACATGCGTGCGCGCCAGCCGCTGCGTGTGTCTGCGTCGTGCAATCGCGTGCCCGTGCTCGATGGGCATCTCATGACCGTATCGGTCCGCTTCGCAAGGCGCCCACCTCCCAGTCCCCAGCACGTGCGCGAGGCGCTCCTCGCGTATACCCCAGATGCGCCTGCCAGCCCTTCCTCGCCTGTGCACGCCATATTCGTACACGAGGAGTCGGATCGCCCGCAACCGCGCTTGGATCGGTATTATCAGGATGGCGCAGGGGTCTCAGTCGGCCGCGTACGGCAGTGTCCCGTGCTCGACGTCAAGTTCGTCGTGCTTGCCAATAACGTTTCCATCGGTGCCGCGACAAGCAGCATCATCAATGCGGAACTCGCAGTTTTGAAGGGTTTCGTCTCTACGTGAAAAATGAATTCTGGATGTAATTAATCCTCTGATGGGGTTTCTGTATCTACTACGCAGCATTTAGGTCGAGCATAACAAAGAATAGGAGAGCAGATGTTCATAAGAAATAATGCCAGTCAGCAATCTCGTTTGGAGGAACAACAAATTACCCAGTTCGTGAGGAGCGGTCGCGCATCCGAACGAACGTATCGATCAGGCTCATCATGTTACCGATGCCCTTCTCTTCCGGGAGCCAGTCCCCGTTGTTGACGCACAGAACTTTCATCCGCTCGTGGTAAAGGAGGTCCGGAAGTAATTTGGGCGTAATCAAGAAGTATTGGCAGCTGTCGGCCTTACAAGTCACTTCCACCATCGAGTTGTGCACGGCGCGTTCTGCGCGCTGGTCCATACCCTGAAAGGATTCACTTCATACGGTACCAATAACCGGCGGAGGTGTGGTCATACCTGGTTGATCTCGTCCACCAAAGAAAATGGTGTCCGTGCTTCTTCGGTCAGACTCATCAGGTAAAGAATGGTCGTCAGAGAGCGCTCCTGCGTAAACCTTATCAACATTATTCTCGGAGATGGGAGCTCAACGTACTCCACCCGATTGCCTCTGTCCAGTAAGAAGCTGCAGTTTTTCCCGGTCACGGAATTTCACAAGGATCTCGATAGCCCACTTGTCGTAATCTTCGTGGGGACTGATCCTTATCTCGCCAGCACAACCGATCCCTGTTCACCCTGTTGAGATGTGGAACGCTGACTCATTCAAGCAATCTCGCTTACGATCAAAGGCAGATGAAAACTTTTTTCCGATGCTTTCCACGAGCCTTTCAAGGGCAGGTTGCCAGTTGTCCTTTTATCCGGCCCAGTTAGTAACCCCTTTCGTTACTTGTACGAAACCCAGGCTGGCTGACGTACTCTGGCGGATTTAATCTTTCGCTCCAGCAGCTGACCGTCTTCCTCTCTGTCTTGCAATATACTTGTTAGCCTTGCGATCTGAATGCGATTTAGCACGCCTGAGACCACAAGAATAGATAAATGTGTACTTCGGCCTTGCGTTTCTCGTATTGCTCAATTACACCTGGATTTGTCTGCATGATCATCTCCAGGTTGGCTTGTTGCACTTCAAGGTCCGCCCGCAACTGCTCAACTGTTCGGTCATGAACAGTTCCATCCTTAACGGCACTTTTGTCAGCATCCTATCTTACGACACATAAAAAAACAACGCCAAGGGTCCACGCGCCTGTTCCATTCTCGTAAATTCATCTTGAAACTCTTTATCCATGGCCCGAACAAGCGCAACACTTGCATCTCGCTTTTCTTTAGCCTCCGCTTTCAAATCAACGTAAATTTGGTGGGCTTGGCAGACATGATGAGCGCGTGCCGACAAAAATAGCGTGACAATTCACCTTCCTCGAAATCTGCAAGTGCCCGCTGATACCCAGCATCTTTCTGTTGACAAAGGGCGTCAAGCGCATCCTTGTTGGCGCCGACTTGTAGAAATTCAAGCCCGCTACGTGTGGCAGCAACTTGATCGCCGAGGGCAGCCTCAATAAGTCGCTAAATAAATAGACAGGTGAATGCTAGCGTTTAGAAAATCGTTTGGGAGCAAAAATAAACACGCACAGAATAGTCCTGGGAGACTTTGACGCGTTTCTTTGACAAGTCCAGCAGTTTCCTCTTGAGATGCGCCCGCTCTTCATCCACTGAGGGCGCACTTTCTAAACCCTTGAGCTTATTCTTGTTAGTCGCTACAGATAGTTGTAAACTCTCGTACGAAATACTGGGAACTGGCGTTCAACATACCAATCTTTGCAGCTAACGTCGCCGCGTGCTTCTGCGTATCAAGCACAGCCTTTCTTCGGCCATCCAGATTGTCCTTCAAGAAAAATTAGCCCAGCAACATGGCCTGGATGAGAATCACCGACAAAAGCCTTCTTATACTTGGTTTCCTCCGCTCTGATATCCCGTTCCTCCGTTGCAAGTGAATCGGCATCCTCATTAATAACCTCAAGGGCTTGTCTCGCTTCTTGGATAGTCTGATCCAATCGTCTCTTGACCTCAGGATCGACTGGAACCTCTTAAAACCTCACTTGCTTGGTGATAAATGCCAAAGAAACTCACTGGAGCTGCTAACGAGGTTGCGAGCTGGGCGAACTTCACGAGTCGCGTTCTGTGCGGCGCGCTTACCGTATCGTGAACGCTGAACGCTGTTGATCACATTTCCGGCGACGAATGTGGCCCCGCCACCCTCTCCCCTAGGGCCAAAACGTGAGACTGCTTCCATAGCAATGCCTGTATCGACTCTTGAACCGTCGAGGGCAATGGCCTGCGCAAAGTGAAGTGACGGATGTACAGAACATGTAAGAATGACTCACTGTGCGATGCAGATTTATTTCCCGGGTCAGGTACCATAGCAGGCCATCGGGACAACTAATTTTTTCAATAGCATACGTATCAAAGTTCAGGTTCCTGAGCTACTAGGAGTTAGCATTGCATTCCAATGGCAACGCTTAAACGAACCTCTTCGTCGTCCATCGGCGGACCGAGATGATCAGACTTGGCACGAAACCAGGTATTGATCCTTCCATCCTTTCTTATGCCCGCTTCGTTTGAATCATTCAAACAACGATTGAGCAGTTCGTAATCCTCTTCGCATTGTGCAATAAACGTCTTAAAATGGTCACAATCGTTAGGAAGATGCCATGGCTTAATGCGCCAACCATAGCACACCTTCAGTTGATTTATGTTGAAGCAAGCCTCCACAGCATTTGTGTACCTCTTGTCAGGCACACTGCAACAGATCATGGGCGGCTCAAACACCTCCATTTTGAACCTACTCTGGTTGTTACGAAGCCATGAGACTGCTTCCGCATGATCCCGATCCCATACACGAAGGTTCTCGAGCTTCCGGTGTCGTTCATCATCCAATTTTTGCAGCCTGGCAACATTAACAAAAATAGGTCAGATCAACAAACATATCTCATACTGGCTCATAGCTTCATCGATCTTGGCCTTCTGAGCGGCGGACGCATCAATATTAGCTTTCTGGCGATCTTGGAGTTCTTCCATGCGATGCTTGGTACGATTGTGCTCCGCGTTCAATTGACGCTAGTTCGCGGACAGTGAAGGTCAAACATAAAGCAGATTTTTATTTTATTTTAGAAAAGACACACAATCTGATCATTCAGTCCTTGCAGATCTTCCAGTTTAGGTGGATTATTGATTTCGTCCTGCATTTTCCTTATCTGATTTTCGACGTCCTTGATTTTCTTCAGGCGATCTTTCTCGGCTCGTTTTAATCCGTCGAGTTTGTTGGTGACTTCCTCGGCTTCGTTCTCCTGCAAGGGACTGAGTCTCAATGTTTAAATAGAGATACTAGGTAAACGAACCAGCTTATCACTGTCCTGCCATCTCGCTCTCATCTGTTGAAACTTTGTTCTGGAAGCACCTTTCTTTTTCTCCCTGGCCTTCTCGCACTCCTTGTACTGCACAGCCAACTGCCTATTCCAAGCATTATACTAGTGAAATGCCACGAATAAGATGAATAATTACTCGCGTTTCGCATGCATAGGAGCGTTTCTGTCTTTGAGTTCTGCAACACGCGCGTGTAGCTCGCGTTGCCTTGTCTTGGCCTCCGCGTAGCGTTCTTTCGCCTCGTGATATTCCTTGACAGGGATCAAAACATTCAATATGGCGATCTATATCATGTCAATACTTGGGGCATCGAATACAAGAAAAGAGCATGCCTCTCTTTCTATTCGCCTGCGCTCTTGATACCGCGCCACGTCTCGTTCAAGCTGACCATTACGCTCCTCCATCACTTTGAGTGATTCCTGTTCCTCTTTTATCCGCTGAATGACCCAGTCAACAAAATGAAAATAAAGAACACGGCACAGGTATACACCACCTCTTGTAATATTTTCAGCTCCTTTCCAGAGGTAATAAGAGTGTCATGCCACTTTATCAAATTGGTATCACCCGCGGCTCGTTGGGTCTCCCTGAGGAGTTGCTGGGGGGTCATTTGCGCAAATTCTGAGACTCGGTCTTGAGGGAGAAAAGAGCTAAAGGCCGCATACATGCACTTAGTACAGGAAATGTCGAAAGTTCAAGATATTCCATCACCAAAGGTTGCCGACTTGAACATTTAGCTTGGCCATACGGCTGGATACTTCTTTACCGGTAGTATGCTGGCCATTGAGAGAGAACGTAGAAGCCCTGGTCTTTGCATTGAGGTTGCGTCGAATGACGAGGTTCTGCTCGCCTTTGGCTCCCTTGAGTTCTATTTCAATATACCCAGTGTCCTTGTTGTTTTTGACAAAAGAACATATCTCGCTCGCACGATTCAAGATCTAAAACACACTAATCAGCAACTGAACACCAGCACACGCGACAGACTGACACTGGGCGGCCAATTCAGGCCAAGGCAGATCGCGCATGCGATACTACTCTTTCCAGTACCGTTGGGGCCGAAGATCATGTTTAGGTAGGGGCCCGGACGAAACTCTACCCAATCGTAGGTGACGAAGTTCTGCAGCTGGATACGAACAATAGATCCAGGAATGAAGCTAGAAGAATGTAATGTTTATCTGTACGCGCAAACGGAGTGTGCCTACCCGTCCACGTCTCGGGGATGCGTTTGGACGCGCACTCGCTGCACTTGGTTCGGGCTCGAAGGGACGGAAGCACCGATGGAATTAATCCTAGCACGCTTGTGTCCCCTCGAAGTCCCGCCCTCCTCTTCGTCTTCTTCATCGTCTTCTTCGCCTTCGGCGTCCTCGACGACACCATTTTCTTCCTCGTCGTGAGCTTGGGGGGGTTCTGGTTCCTCGTCCGACTCGACGCGTCGTGTTTTACCCTTTTTGGCGTTCTCCTGTTTGACCTTGACTTCCCTTCCCTTCTCATATAAGCCGTCGCTACCCATGAGCAAGTCCCCGTCTTCAACTGTCGTCGAGCGTGTGCGGCGTGGCATTTCTGCTGTGGCTGCGTCACAAGAGAGGACAAGCTGTAATGGAAAGCCAGACGCGTGCTCATACTACCGTTTTAGGGCAGGTCATTTCGAGTCGCGACTCGCGACACTTCTCACATGAGCCTCATCCGGAGGAAAAGCACCACACACGATCTTGCGACGCTTCGTCTACACCCAGATGGCTCCCGTGTCCAACAATCCGCTGAAAACGTTAAACGGCGCACCGCAGGATCCACAATAGTGGACTCCAGGGGAAATTGGATTGCCAAAGATGCTGGGGGAAAGAGCTCGATCAAGAAACGGAGGAAAATCCGCATGAACGATTCAGGGGCCGAGTTTATCGACATCGCTGGTGATGAGCAAAGCGAAGAGGATGATCCAGAACATATTAAGGGTAAGCAGCGAGCGTGCGATAGCCAACCAAATGAGGAATCGCATCAAGAGCCACAGCAGGAACGATTGGGAACGAGGGCCGGGAAACGCTTCGCCTTCATGAATGATCTCAGTTTCTTAGAACCTGCTTCGATATCTTCATCTTCCGATCAAGATACAATGGTGTCTTTCCCGGATCCGGACCCGGTAAGCTTGCCGACCTTGACTCGATAGCTTTCCCTGACTATTTCAAGGATCTACTGAAATCTATCCACCATTTTACTAGCTGCTACTATCGCGAAAAGGGACAGTTACTCGACAGTACCAGAAGTTATCGCGGTGAGAAGAAGGAAAGGCACAACAAGTCAGGAGAAAACATCCATACCCTGGCTTTTAATAATTTCAAGCAGCGAGATACCGATTCTGAAACAGAAGGCACAGAAACGGCGAGCGAGACCTCCGAGGAGGATGAAGGCGAAGGCGATGTTGTGAATGCCGAAGACAACGAAACGGAAGGGCCAAGAACCAAAGCCGACGCCTACAGGAAGGACATGTACAAGGCTTTTGATGGTTCCGCTCTCATGGCGATAGGTCCATTGACATT
>JBBPUL010000618.1:0-17034 GCA_038094675.1 Spongispora temasekensis | reverse complement strand
CCGAGACACAGTCACTATCAGAAGCAGACATGCACTCGCGCACTTTTGCCATGCAACGGCGCTCGCGCGCGGTCGGAGTGATCGGTTTCACCAAAAGACTGCTGGCAATCATGAGTTCGAAGGAGGCAAACCCAAAGTTTACCCGTACCCGTGTGCAACCCTACGCATGCTGTATATTAGTTGACGTCTGGTTGTGCAATAACGTTGGTCGCATTCTGTGAGCTGTGACGAACTAGTACAAGTGAAGCATGAGCGATTCAAAAAGGGCCTGCAGATAACCGGAACTGTTCCTTAAAGGTCAACTTACTCATCATCCTTATCTACCTGCCTCATGTGGAACTACACTCATACCCGAGCAGCTGGCGGGCGCAGTGGGGCGCGTACCCCGGGGTGATGGAGGAGCTCGCCGAGGACCCGTCCAGAGTGGTGACGTTTATGCACGCGTTGTTGCGACTCGACGAGTTTGCGGACGTGCGGGACGTTGCGCTGGGTAAGCGGATTATGGGGACGGAGTTGGGGTGGTGTCTGGGTGCGACGATCGCGATGGTGGGGGCCCTGGGGGGTGGGGAGGTTGTGTGATTTCGGAGGGGGAGGGGAAGGGAAAGGGGAACGTAGAGAACGGAAGGTTTTTATTTTTATTTATTTTTGTTGTTGCGCGGATGAACTAGTATACCGTTCCAGAGCTGGACTTTTTCGTGAGTGTCGTCTTCGTGTACTTGAATTCGCATATGCAATGTCACTGGTCACTCTTTTCACATAATGTATTTAAGTAACGAGCCGGAGCCAGTGGGCATCAGTAATTACAAATATTGATAAAAATTGATATGATCAAGCTGGGGATTGACCACATTATGAATGATGAAAAAAAAAAAAAAACGAAGTGCATTGATGGGTATGGATCAGACATGCGTATTATTCCAGAGACTTCTCACCACAAAGTCTGACGGGTCTGGACATTGCACAGAAGACAGAGCCAAATTCTGAATAAATTGCACTGTCAAGGAAACCGAGTCAGATAGAGTACTTATCCCTTTATTCCATGCATAGCTGGCAAACAAGACTCAGGTGTGCACTCACCAGTACGATCGATGCCAGGCACGATGTAAAACCCGTTGGACGGCCGTCCACTCGTCGTGTCCACGAAGTACCCGATCGTCCCGAGTGGGTGGTCAAGCCAAGTCCACACCCCTACACCGCCTTGCGCCGACAACCGGAACGTGTAGTTGTCCCCGACGTGCACCACAATCTCGGGATCGACCAAACTGGCTTGCGCAAGCGAGACCGGCGTGAACTACCAATTTTATACTCCGTACTCAGCGTTCACTCCGATCGAAGGCGATGAAATAACTCACATATGATTCATGCGTCACCGCCGTCTCGCCGTCGACTTGAGCCGTCAGATTCATCAGCAGCCAAACGTCGGACGCATTGTGTCCAGCAGGAAGAACCGTCACGAGACCCGTACCCTCATGGACAACAGAGTTGTTCAGCGCAGGTACCGAGAATGTCCGCGACGACGTATTCAACATCCGCCCATGCCAATCGTACCAAGTCAATCGGGCCACACCATCCACGCTCTCCCATCGGTCCGATATCACGAGTACAGTCAGAGTCTCGGTTTCTGGCATCCAAAAAGGTCGAATGATCACAGGCGAATATATGCTTGCCAATTCATACTGAACCACTTTCCACCTCCCCGTGTACTCGATCGCGGACCAGCTGATGCCTTGCCATATGTCGTTCAGTTGCCAAACTAGAGACCCGAGATTGTTCTCGCCCATTCCAGCACCACGTCTATACCATGCAATCTCCGAGGCCACCACCATCGATTGGAACACCTGTGTGCTCCAGCACCACTGCGCAAATGTCTGGTTGGCATCCTCGGTACCTGGCCTCGGAAGCCAGTATTCAACATTGCTCGACATCTGTCCTTGTCCCGAGATACTATTAGGCTGGGCGAGACTATCAGGAGGGGAATGGCGATCACGGAGCATGACTGCGGTGGAGTTGAATGTGAAATCGTCAGGGTTCTCGAGGACGTCTTGCCAAGTGTAGAAGGACGGCATAGAATGGAACCTATCACGAGTTTGTGTAACGACATGGACGCAGTAAGTTAGGTTGATACACGCACCCGAACTCAACCATGAAGCTACGGTTGCGTGTGAGATGCGTGCGCTACACAATCCACGCGATGCGAAACTCACCGAGTGACGCTATAGGAAGTGAGATTGAACGCCTGTGTCGCATCATACGAGTAGCGCTCTGGCAAGCGCTAAGAGAGACGCAAAATGTAAAATACGGAAGCATACCATTGTTGCCATAGATGTGATCTGCTGTTTGATTCAAGAACCTCAGCAAGTACGGATCGGTACTTAAGACACCACTTGTGGAAGACGAGTCTGTATAAGGCACCTGGATGCATAACACAATCAGTCTGGTGCTGAAAAGAGAGCAAACAGACTCACAGAATTGGTCTCCGAGATGACAATGTCGTGAAAGTAGTTCTGGAACAAATAAAAGAACTGGAATATGTAGATCATCTGAATCGCCATCCAACCTCGTGAGTTGAATTCACTTCCTCACCTCGTCGACATAATGCTGCGCATTCGTGTACTGTGCAATGAGCTCAAGTTCGTTCCCACCAGTCCATTGAGCATTGCTAGGATGTCTGTTGACCCTCCGAACGTTCTGCCTCACCTCGGGCTCCACTGACTCGAGAAACCACGGAACACTAGGGTAAAAATTGTCCGAAAATATGAGCTCGGACCAAGCAAGTATGCCCAGCTTGTCGCACAACGAATAGAATCCATACAGTCCCCCATCCGTTCCAGCATCCGACGGTTGGTAGATGCCGCCTCCCCATACACGAATCTAAGATGTGTGAGGATTTAGATCAAGCCAAGAAAAGGTCGCACGTGCCATATTCATGCCACTTGTAGCCGCGCTCTCTAGAACCCAGCGGACGGTCTCTGGCTTAATGCGGGAATGAAATGGATCGAAAGGGACGACGCTTGACCCCTTGGCGTAAAATGACTTGCCGTTGATTTCAAAGTGCCACTGATCCCCTGGCGTGATCCCACTTGAGGCAATATCTTCCTCTGAATACGGTGCTTGGATCAGCTGGATCGTACGGAATCCAGTAATCACCGTCTGTTCGATACGTTCACTGCCAGGTCCGGTTTCCAAGCAAATCTTCAACTTGTACAACTTGGGTGTGCCCAGATTGGATGGATGCCACCGTTCGGGAACATCGTCTGGAATAGTCCACTTGGCGCTCGCGTACGTCGTCGTTTCCATTCCGGTCAGAATAGCGTCCAATGGGATAGGAGGAGATGTGAGACCGAGTTCAGGAATGGATAACGTGACAGCCGGAGCTGAATACGACTTGACAGAACGGATGCCGAGTGTGACATTGACGACCCAGTCCGCGTATTGATCTACGGAAATAATGGTCCTGCCACTCTTGTAGATATCGACCGAGGTTTCCTCCAGCAAAATAGCACCGCTGACAATCGGGAATGTACGGTCCGCCGATGATTCTGACATGGAAGCCGACTCTGAGAGGGTGAGCAAAAATGCAGGCTTGTAGACACCAACAGTCGTAAATGCGGGAGCCTACAGGCCGATTCAGATTGACGAAGAAGCAAGAGTAAGTGATCTGCTCACGAAATCCCAGCCCATGTCAGTGGGTATTTTACGAAGCCATCGGGTGTCAGGAGATGCAGACTGTTAGGGTTGAATTGAGCATATCAGAAACTCGAATGAGTGTGTGGCTCACCCTGTTATAGCCCGAAAAGGATAAGGGAGACAATGGCTCTGCATCTAGTCTTGCAGTGACATTCAAACTATAATAGTAGACACTCTCAAAGGCGATCGTCAGATTGTTGTCGCCCCCGATTGGTGTTTCAAGGTAACCAGATACGTTATATGTATATCTTCGGAATTGATTACTGACCCACGCGACTGGATGTCCCGCAAAAGTCTGAAGAACGTTCAACCAGTTCACAAGACAGGGACTCGACATACTATATTGGCAACAGTATCAATACCGTAGAACACAACGAGGGTACTTTCGGATCCAGTGATTTGGTGCTGTTCCGCGAACGGGGACAAGTCGGCAGTGTAGGTCCAGTTATCGTATAGGATCCATTGCTGTGTGTACTCTTCGCTGAGATATGTATCATATGTAACATTGAATGACAATCAACTCACCGTTAATACCAGAGAGGGGATCATTGATGATGCCCGCTTTGAATAAGTCGATGTGAACCTGGGAGGGCAGAGAGCCGGGGACAATAACGGAACCGTTCTGGTTTCTAAGCGTCCAACTGAGATCAGAAAGATTGAAAACGCGAGCATGGGCCAATAATGGTAGAGAGCATGACACTATTGCTATTTTTCCTGCGTAGCGCATTGATTGTTCAATCCAGGAGTTAGAATGTGGAATTTGCAGGAGCGCAGGGCATTGCGGAATATTTGTACCTCGGAGGCCCAACGGGTCCAAGTTCGGATGCCGGTTTGTGAGTAAGGAAGAGGTCAACAGTAGCATCCGATTGCATCGCAATGGCTGTCACTTGTTAAAAAAAGGTTAGACCGAGCATTCGGGCTGGACATTAGTATTATAAAGGCATACTAGTCCAGGTTCTCAGATGGCCCGGCAGCCTGCAAGCGATGGCTTGCCACCCGCCCGTACGAGTATTCTACTAATCTACAAACTTAGCCGAGTTGAAAGGCGTGAAATAGTCCCCATTTAGCAAGCTTCTACGGAATGTTCTGTCGGCTCAAGCTCATGCTACGTTAGTTATGTCATAAAGATTTATTATCATTATCTGGTCCAGATCCACATGTTAAACCATTGATATGATTAGATACCGCATAGATGTGCTAGTACGAAACATGTGTTAGGACTTAACCCCTCACACTCACTCGAATAGAGCAAATGCTTATAATATCGAGACTAGGGAAAAGAATACATCAATGTATCTACCCACTATATATACTACCAAAATATGTGCATGGAAGAAGAGATTGGCAGGAATGTCATAGTACTGGTTGCCAGTATAGGACCAGTCTGCAATACAGCACTGATAGGTAGTGTTGCCATGGCTTGGCAAGCTGCCTCAAGCTGTTGCAATTTCCACAAGAAATATTAACTCTATTGAAGTAGTAATATTGTAGATAACTGTTTTCTAACCCTACAAAGATCCTTCAATACATAACATTACCCCCTTAGTAAGGGTTGGCCAATGGCAGAATACTAGGGCTAGAGCTTGGAGCCAAACTACTCTCTGCTGGAGGTGGAGAAAGAGACAGTGATGAGGGCAAGGAGGGAGATGAGATAGAGCTGGGAGTGACATGTGACAAGTAGAAAAGCATAAGGGCAAGGAAGAGAAGCAGGCAAATGGTTGACTTGAAGCAATGGTGGTATGTCAGTGCTTTGGGGAAGGATATGCCTTTGGGTAAAGGTTTTTATACTCCTTGAGGGTGGACTTAGCATGTTTCAAGTCCTGCTCTGCTACCCAGGAGTCTTCTTTGGCAGTGTACCCTTTTCATTGGACTAGGAACATCCAGAAATTGTTTGTGCCTCTATGGCATAGAAGCTTCTTGATGCAACCTAACCTCGAGTCAAGTAAGAGTAGAGTCCACATGTAATGGTGAACTCAGAGAGAAGAGGGGAAAGGAAGAGGTACTGGCAATCATCTAGGATGACTGGTATTGGGTTGATGTCCTTGCACTTGGAGGTTGCAAGCTGGTGTTGGCTATCCAGCTATGTCATTGACAAGGGTGAGGAATGAGTCTAAGAGGAAAGCCTTCCTTTATGACAACACTTGTGATATAGGACTGGAGAGCAACTACCACAAGTATGCTACCTTATATACTACTGACTATTGTGCATGGACCAAGTACGGAAGGGCTACTCTAAAGCTACTTAGTAAGTATGATGTCATGCATCAGTCAGCAATGATGTCATAGTGATGTCATGGTCCAGACCATATGTCATAGGTCACATGATACCAGTCGCTGCACGAGATAAGATAAGATAAGATTAGATAAGATTGGTGCCGAAGATAAGATGAGAAGAAATGACATGGACACCAATCACAACACTTCTCAATTTTATATTTCTCTTTACCCTCTATAAGATCTGGGGGTAGAGCAGGGAAGTTCAGGCCATGGATGCTATTTTCACAATAGGGTGATAAGAGTGATACATGAAACATGGGGTGGATCTCTTTTATATGACTGGAAGTCAGAGTTTGTATGTCAAAGAAGATAGAACATCTGTGATAGTGAAGAGTCCTTCTCTTTTCAGGGCAAATTTGGAGGTGGTAATGCAGTGATTTAGATTTTTGGCCTTAAGCCAGACCTTACTATCACCCTTGGCAAAGGGGGTGAAAGAGTGGTGGGTGCAGGATCCCATAACTTGGCATATGAGTTTATGAGAAGTGAGAGCTTCATCTCTTGCTGCAGACAAGGCCTTGAGGCATTCTTTAAGGGCCAGGAGTGGTGTTTCAGCAATCACAGTGAGTAATGCATGAGGTTTGAAGCCATACATGAAAAAGAACAGTGACTTGCCAATAACAGAGTGGAGTCAGTGGTTATATGCAAATTTGGCATGGGTGATTGATGCAACCTAACCTAGACTCGAGTGAGGGTGAAGTCCATGTGTAACAGTGAACTCAAAGAGGAGGGGGAAAGGAAGAGATACTGGCAGTCGTTGGTGACAACTGGTGTTGGATTGATGTCCTTGTGCTTGGAGGTTGCAAGCTGGTGTTGGCTATCCAGCTATGTCATTGACAAGGGTAAAAAGTGAGTCTTAAAGGATTACTCCCCTATAAATGACAACACTCATGATACAGTATAGGACTGGGGAGCAACTACCACAAGTATGCTACCTTATATACTATTGACTACTGTGCACGGACCAAGTACAGAAGGGCTACCCTAAAGCTACTTAGTAAGTATGATGTCATGCATCAGTCAGCAGTGATGACATGGTGACATCATGGTCCAGACCATATATCATAGGTCATGTGATATCAGTCTAGGCCTACAGATAAGATAGGCACTGCACGAGATAAGATAAGATAAGATTGGTGCTGAAGATAAGATGAAACAGCAATGCAGCAACCAATCACAACAGTGATAGTTCAGACCAAGTGGTGGAGGCATTTCTGTAGAAAATGTGGAGATAAGTTAAACCTCTTGGTTAACTCATTCAGTTTCACTGTTGGACTGTGGGTGGTAGGCCTTGGAGAGAAACAGGTTATATTTCAGGAGGCAACTGAGTTCTCTAGTAAAAGTGAAGGTAAACTGAGGGCCACAGTCTAAGATGATCTTATCATAGAGGCCCCATTGCTAGTAAACCCTGTGGAAGAAAAGAGTGGTGACACCCTCAGCAGTGATAGTTTTCTTAGTTGGGCATAAAATTACCCTCTTAGTAAGCCCATGGTTAACCATGACCAGAAGGCTGTCAAAACTAGCAGAGACTGGAAGATCTGTGAAAAGATCACACAAGATCTGCTGGAAGGGGTTGGAGGGGATAGAAGGTCCCTCAAGGAAGTGGTGAATGTCAGAGATAAGAGAGTCCAAAGTGGAATGAGTTTCAATGGATTTTCTGAGGACTGCATTGACAACACAGATGAAGATTGTTTTGGGGAGTAAGGTGACTGCTTGGTTGTATGACTTAGATGAAAGATGGTCCAGATGGCAGAAGAGAGCATTAGGGCCAGAGAGAAGAGAGCCAGAGATGTGGGTTATCTTCAAATTGAAATCTGCAAGGTCTAAGAGCCAATGAGCCTGGCAGCAGTTAAGGTTTTGCAGTTGACAGAAGTAAGTGAGGTTCTTGTAGTCTATGAAGACCTAAACTGGGTGTTGGAAATAATGGAGGTAGTGTCACCATGCTTTGAGTGCTCAGATGATAGCGAGAAGTTCTTGATTGAAGATGTTATAGTTTCACTCTGCAGGGGAGAATGACTGAGATAGGTAGGAACAGGGATGTCAGTCCCCATTTGAGTTGGCAATGGCAAAGAGTCTAGAGAGGTCAGGGAGGAGGAGGATAGATCAGAAGAGGAAGAGCCACTTGAGCTCTTTGAATGACATTTGACAGAAAGAAGTCCAGATCCATGCAGCAGTCTTCTTTATGAGATCAATAAGGGGGTGGGCAATATCAGAATAGGAGGAGATGAATCTTCTGTAGAAATTTGTGAATCCTAGAAAGGATCATACATCTTTGAATTTCTGTGGAACAGGCCAGGAGGTGATTTCATCTAGCTTAACAGGGTCTATGGTGAGTTGATCAGGTTTTACAATCATTTCAAGATATATATTCAACTTCGGAGGTGGTGAATCTACATTTGTTGAGGTGAAGGTGGAGGTCAAGTTCAATCATGCATTGAAGGACTTGACAGGTGTGTTTAGTGTGGGACTCATTGTCTGGAGAGAAAATGAGAAGGTTGTCCATGTAGATGACAAGCCATCCTTCTGTAATCATGTCATGAAATGAATCATTCATAAAATGTTGGAATGTGGAGGAGGAGGTGTTTATGCCAAAGAACATAACCATGGGTTAAAAGAGTCCTTTGTAGGTGATGAAAGTGCCCTTCCATTGATATATGTTTTTGATTTAGACATTGCTATATCTCCAGTGAAAGTCAAACTTGGTGAAAACCTTAGCTCCCTTGAGTTTGTTAATGAGGTCAGAGATAAGAGGAAGTGGATAGGCATCATGAATGGTGTGTTCATTGATGTATCATAGTCCTGGCAGGGGCATAGGTTCCCATCTTTCATTTTGATGAAGAAGAAAGGGGAGGCTTGGAGGGATTTTGAGGGCAGATTTTTCCAAATCAGAGGTTTTCTTCGAGGAAGGCCTTGGTGGCTTTTTGTTCCTCAGAAGACAGGGGGTAGACTTTCCTGATCTTTAGGACAAAGGACTCATTGAGGTTCATTTCATGGTTGTAAGGCCTAGATGGGAGATCTTTGCATTCTTTTTCCTCAAAGACTTTGGTGAAGTATAAGTACTTGATGGGGAGTTTGACTTCTTGGGTTTACATTCCTGCTTTCTCAGCCAATTTCATGGTTTTCGAGTAGTGAGCCAGGGTGGCAGAGGGTAGGATGTAGGGCCCTCCTCTAGTGACATAGTCAATTGAATAGTGCACAAGGGTTTAGTTATGCCAGCCCTTCTCTAATTGGATATTGAGGTAGGAATGAAGGTGTCTGTGGGTTTTGGGGGTAGTATTGATGTGGCAAATCACATTGTTTTGGTTCCAAGTGAGAGGAGATTTTCTAAAGTGTGAGTTGTCTCATGCAAGGTTAGTGACATGGGCATAGTATAAGTCTGCAGATTGGTCTAAGGATTCAGGGACAGAGAGGGTTTGTTTTTCCCAATTGATAGTTGGGTTAGCAAGACACAGCCATAGGAGACCAAGAATAATGTTGTCTTTGCCACAGTTCATCAGGTAAAAGAGAACCTTGTGAGTGACACCTTCTCATGGAAATGAAGAGTTCAGTGAAGAATAAGATATCACCATTGGAGTTGGTGGATTGATTAACATTATGAACCCAAATGGGTTGTTCAAGGTGGGTGCAAGGTAACCAATGTTTTCAGGTGAAGGCCTAATCAAGGCATAAAATCTCTGCTCCAGAGTCAACAAGAGCAGGTGAGTTAATGACTTTGAGGGAGTGTGATGGTACCACAAGCTGTACAGAAATGCACATATCTTTATTTGATGTGGATACTAGTACAGGTACACAATAAACAGAAGTCTGGGGAGGTACTTGCATCGAGACAGTCCTCTCATTTAAAAATCTTTTATGAAACATGCCTCCACATGGTGTTCTCCATCATCTTTCTCCATTAGTCCTGGTACTTCTTCTTCATCATTGGCTACCTTCTTCTGAGGTTGTGGAGGGAAATCCTTGAAGGTGGGGCAGTTCTGGAAGAAGTGCCCAGGTTTGCAATACCAAAGGCAGAGGTTAAGTTTGATGCAATGCTGCTTTTCTTTCTCCATTAGTTTGAGGATTCAGATAGCATCGACATCCATAGTGTTGGGGTCATGGGTAGGAGTTGAGTGAGACTGGAGTACATGGTGATATATGGAAACATGACCTTAGTATTGTTTGGTAATGAGGTCAGCTCATTTTCATTGGTTGTCTAGTCTCATGGTATTGGTGTACCATTTGTTGATGGTGGATGGAACTTTGTCCATGAGGTATATCTTGGCAGAGAGTGAAGGGGGAATCCCTGTAGAAAAATACTGACAAAGTGCTGTCTCCTCTTTTAGTCCAGAAAGGGCAGCATGTGCTTTGAATTCAATGATGTATGTGGCAAGGGAGGATTAGAATGACTCATCTCATCATTCATTAATTTGATAAGTGGCTAGCCAAGTAAGAGCATTGGCAATAACATTAGGGCAAATGAAGTTTTTCTTGAACTCTGTGAGGAGGTCAGTCCATGTTCTGAAGGATGAGCCATACTTGTCGAGGGCAGTGGCAGTGAAGGAATTGGCCCATGATTGAGCCATTCCTTTGGTCATGAATGAGAAGGCAAAGCCAATTTTCTTATCATCATCATTGTAGATTCCTTTATTGATGTTAAGGTATCATTATACTGTGTTGAGCCATGTATTAGCTTCCATCTGTTTCCCAGAGTAGACCTTGGGTTGGTTAAGATGAAGCTTAGTGGGTTTGGATAATATGTGGAGGGGGGGGAAGCAGAGGATTCAATGGAGGGAGGATAACTTGAAGTGGGGGAACAATGGCGATAGGTATGGGTGAGGGTGGTTGTGATTCATTGAGAACTAGAGACAAGTCTAGTTGAAGTGAAAATGAGTAGGCAAGGTTTTCTGAAGCTTTGGCTTTAAGAACATCAGGTCTGTGGACAAAGAGGATGAAGATGAGGGGGAGGGGGAGGGGGGGGGGGAGACTCCTGAGTGGGTTTGAGTGTGGGTGGTTGTAAAGATGAGGTCACCAGCAAAGGGTTTGAAGATGAGAGTATGGTGGTCTGGCACTTAAGCCCAGAGGAGATGTGATATGGAGGGAAATAGTGGTGGCTTATGATGATGGTAACTGCTTTCTAGAGCTTAAGCCTTTTGTTATGACAGGCATGAGTAGCATCAGCCATAGACTTGATGCACAACCTCAGGTACTAAAGGACAAGGATGAGAGATGAGGGGAAAGTCCTGAATATGATGCACAGAGACTTGTCATGTACTCCACCTAGGCGAGTATATACTGACAATGAGGATAGAGTGTCCCTGAGTGAAGATGCTTACAGGGCTAAGTGGTTAAGCAGGAGAGTGAAGGAATTAAGGATGGGCAAGAGAGTTGAGTGCAAAAGATTGCTATTCTTGAGTAGGCTCAAGCTGAAGATACATTGAGTAATCTATGTGCTATTTATATGTGCGAGGGACTGTTCACAGACCATGCTGTGATGAGCCTCAAAGACAAAGATAGAAAGAGGAATGCATAGATGTAAGCAAGAATGAGTAATCTGCAGTTATGGATGAGTAAGGAGAAGACTGCAGATTGGAAATAAGAAGCAAATGTGCAGCAGGGTACTGCAGCATGAGGACTGTGGTAGCAGTAGAAGAGAAGCTCAGAAGAACTAGCTGAGATAAGGATAAATGAAACTCAGATTCGAGAGTAAAGGTGAAATATGGTGACATGCAGTATTAAGAACTATGAGTCTGAGGGCAAAGGGAGAAATGAGAGTGACACACAGTGTCAGAGACCATCAGTCTAGGGGAATAGAAATAAGTATACACCAGTGAGACAACCAGCAAAGTATAGTGGGAAACTAGCAGGGATGGCTGGTGTGGCAATAAGAAGCATAGCAGGAGGCATTACTACTAAGACAAGAGAAAAGAATAGGGGTCATAGATCAATCATCTTGAATAACTTTCTGAATAACTTCATTTGACAAGCTCTGAAGGCCCTGCATGAGGATTCTCTTGCCCTATCATAAAGGAGTATGACTGACACAGAGTAGACGTGAATAGAGAGCATAGTTACTAACATTTTGGGTATCTTTCTGTCTGATGTCATCACAAGATGCTTTTTTCATGGACTTGCCCATCCAGCAAAGCTTCAGTGGCATGGGCTCAGCAGAACTCAGGTAGAGTGAATATTTGATAACACAACTTGGAGTACTTGTAAGTACATCTGATGTCAGGTCATGGCAGGTATACTGATCAGCACATCTTGTGCTGGGGAATCTGGGAGAGCCAGTATCCCCTAGATAGCAATGAGCTGGAGAGCTCAGTAGTGGAGTTACACATGATAATACATTCATATTTAGGGGTCAACCCAATCAGTGACATAGTGTGACAGTATGGAGAAAGAGGAAAAGGGTGTAGAAATTAAAGCAGAGTCTGAAGCACTTAAGAAAAATTAGTTTCATATTGCAGATGTCTCGCTCAGCTCAGAGATGTGGACTTTCTCCAACTGAAGACTTTGAAATATTAGAGGTAAACCACATGGAGAGGTAATTACCACTAAGAATACTGGTAGCATGTGCTGAACCTTAATGGCAAAGTTTCCAGTGTATCAAGTGCCCCAATGTTTGATGCAATCAAGAGTTTCAATCCATCAATGTGATCAGCAAGCATCTAAACACAGAGCATCATTCTAAAGATACCATTCAAGAGCCATCTCTTCTATGACTACCTCCATCTCTGCAACAGTCTTGAGGTAATATGAACAACACATGGACAGCTCAGTATCACCCTGGATCTGGCAAAACATATGAAAAATTGAAAAATCTGCTTCAGCAGATGAAGGACAATCTGATGCATAAACATTGCCAGGATAATCACTATTACTCTTTTGTAGGAGCAGCTGAGTGGAGTCTGGGAAAGTTTCTTGCTGAGAACTTGAACCAAATGCAAATTAACCAGTTTCTGAAACTACACTGGATACACACTTTCACTTTCTTCATGAACATATCATTTACATGGACTGATTGACTTAGTTCCATGAAAATACAAAACCAGCATTCTCATCAGCTGAGCAGTTGCTTAGTTGGATTGATATCTTGCAAAGTGCATTGACCTGGCAGACTGTCCAACTCAAGGTGCAAGACTATCCTTTGAAATTACTGATTCAAGTAATCTGAAATGATGTGCTGGAGACAGTTAGGAGTAGTGTTGCCACAGTTCCAGAAACCACATCAGACCAAGGTAATTCTCACAATAGGTTTGAGCTATATTTGAATAGTTGTATCTTAGATAACTGTTTTAAACCACCCTGAACAACATAGAATACTCATATTTTGATGAATTATTTTAGTTCTGTCTGGGTTTCAAGTGAAAAACCAAACTGTAGCAACACTAGTTAGGAGTATTGTCACAAATCCCATATTTGTGAACCACATCATGTTCAACCTGATCAAAATCCAACAGAACAATGTGCATGAATATGGAGAATGATTTACTTCCCAGGAAGTGTTTAGAATTTAAGTTCATTTGGAAAATACTGCCAACATGATATATTGGATACTGAATTTCACCCTCAGGACCAGCTTCCATTTGGTGTGAGCATCATGCCAATTATTGCTGCATCTGACAAGATGCCTGTAACTTGATAAACTGGTGGGCTAGAGATGCACCCTTTGTTTATATGTAATAATAGGGAACATCAACTCTGATATTCACATGAAGGCTTCCTCACATGCATGGCAATGCATTGCATTCATACCCACTCCAAAATTTGAAACCCATTCTGACTATCAGACAATCCTTTAGAGTCACCTCTGGCACAAATGTGTCAACCTGGTATTTGCAAACTTGAAGCAGTCTGCTCATCACAGTGATTTCATGCTAGACCACTTTGGTGATATCTGACACTGCTTCACACCTATTGCTGCCTGGCTCACTGATCTAATGAAGCAGTTGATGATATCTACTATCTCCAAAAATGCATCCCCCATTACTCAAGCTACTCTCAAGGAATTCGGTGATGGACAATGTCATAAGTCATGCACTGGCAAGAAGACTTTGGAGCAGATTTTTGACACCACTTTAGAGGTGGACCCATGTAACCTTGATCATTTCCAGAAGCAAGCAAAGTCTAAATTGCTCATAGGAGTTCATCTCCCATTCTGGCATAACTATCCCCTTTCCAATCCTGCTATATTCCTTATCCCAGAAGTTCTTCACACATTACACAAATTGTTCTTTGACCATATCCTTGTTTGGTGTAAGGAGGTGATGAAAAAAGATAAGCTGGATTTTCAGTTTAAAGCTGCTCACAAGCATGTTAGTATGTGGCAGTTTTTCGGGTGGAGTGTATTATGTCCAGCAAATGATGGGGCAGGAGCATCATGACATCCAATAGAAAATCATCCTCTGTCTCTTCTGATGTCAAGCATGTATTATTAGAAGACCTGTCATAACTCATATGCCTACCAGATATCCAGCAAGCAATTGTCAACTATATTGCTTCACAGATGTCTGAGGTTGCTGCTTGCATGTCATATTTCACCTCTATTAATGTGTGGCACAAGTTCTGAGTGCAGTTGCACTCCAACTTTTATGACTCTGTTATTATACCCAGCCAAGTTCAAGCTTATCCATTCAGTAACCTGTTTCCACATGGAAATTGTGATGTCATGCTACTTGATTTGTCTTAATCTGAGCCTTGAAATCATAAATATTTTAGCCTTTTTGAATTTATTCAACTGACTTCTTCGCAGCATATATCATTGCTCAGGTATGAATGGTCTTCAAGCCTCACTTGATGCCATCCATTATGCAAGACATTTGCTTTGACGTTCTCCTAACACCTCTACTTTACATTCAATATTTCAAGATTTGTGAAGAGGACCCATTCACTCAAATGTGGATCATCGACAGGTGTCTGGTACAAAGTGAACAAGGTGCTTGGCTTGTGGAAGTCATCCCCTTAACACACATCTCAAATGTGGTTGAGTTGGTCCCAGTATATGGAGAAAAAGCAGATCAGACCATTTCATCATATATATCTCAAGAACTATATTTTCACTTTTATCTCAACCAGTGTGCTGCATGAGAAGGTCAATGTGGTTTCATCCTCATAGTAGCTCATATTTAGGTCCTCCAGATAATCAATGATGTACATATTTTATTATCACCTATCTAACTGCCCGACTATCTGACCTTAGTAGTATTGTCATTATACACACAATCACTGTGATTGCCTTCAGATCTCCACCAATGAGAGGTGCTCATTTATCACATGTAAGCTGCTGTAAGTTGCTAAGTTTTGCAGGCCACCTGTTTTATTTCAAATGTTTTGCAGATGTAGCACCACTGAAACTTAGCATTATACAATATGCCATATTTAGATGTCCAATATCATAATTGGTTATATTTAACCCACCAAGTGGCAGTGATAATTTTCAAAGACTGCCAACTATTCCTCAAGTGTGAAGATTGAGAGGGGCACCTATGGAGGTAAGATACATAAGTCTGCGGATATCACCTATAGCTATATGAAGAACACTAGAAAGATGGGCAAAGAAATAGAGTGGCTAAATATGATTGTTTGTGAACCATAGAAAGCTAAAATTGGAAGAATGGCTGGAGGATACAGTGTCAGTCACTCAAAATAGGCAACTCACTTATAGGTGGAATTAAAAATGTGATACCACTTAGGCTTTCATAAAAACAAATAGTAGTTTTTTAACTGTATATATGTGCTCTAGGATGCTAAGGAGAGGCTGATATCTCATTAAATGTTTAGAATTCTAACTTTGAAGATTTGGAGATATTCATAAAAATAATCTTTCATAAATTAAAAACATATTTTTTCTGGCCCAATTAAGTCTGAAAAGTGGATTTCAGCCAGTAACTGTTGGAGTTGTTTGGGGGCTGAGAAGCCCCTTATTGATATACTCACCTTTGGTATTGTCAAACAAAATCAAGTGAGATTAGAGAGAAAATGTTCAAACACCTATATTAAATCCAGCTCTGCTGGGTTTTATATATGTACAAGCGATATAAACTGTTACAACATACTATATTACCATTAGTACTGAGTTCCATACATAGTTCTGGATATTCCAGTGCTTTTGAGTGTTTTTCTGAGCTTTCTGAGTCTCTGGAAGGGTTTGGAATGTTCTAGAAGTGCTCAGAAGACTCCAGAAGCATTGCAACTAGTCCAATGTTCAACAGGAGTTACTCTATTTGGTAAACTGGACTAAATACATATCTTTATATAGATAATGGTGCTGTATAAAGTGTAAAAAGAGGCCATGAGGTGAGAT
The DNA here is from genome assembly GCA_038094675.1 of Spongispora temasekensis. Lineage (NCBI taxonomy): Eukaryota > Fungi > Basidiomycota > Agaricomycetes > Boletales > Boletaceae > Spongispora > Spongispora temasekensis. The sequence goes on along the minus strand of JBBPUL010000618.1, from coordinate 791 downwards.
AAGAGATCTGAAAAACAAATGGATGTGAGCATGGTGACATGATAGGATAGGAGCTAGTAATTTTAAATCATTGTTTAGCATAGGAGATCAGCCACCAAGCTATGTATTATTAATAAAATAGTGTGCATGTATCACACTCACTTTCCAGTTTGTAGTAGAGAGATAGATGAGAATGGCCATTTTATATAAGCAGTTATTGTGATAGATGGCAATGCAGAGCTACAGGAAGCAATGCAGCAATGTAATAAGAGGAACAGTGCAAGCATGAGAGTTAATGCACCATTCAGAGCTAAAGTAAATGGTGATCTGAATTACTGATGTGAGCTATCATTTGAAGAGTGGGCAGAGTAAATCATTGAACAATCCATGTAAGTCAGATATGAGGATGCAAGCAAGGTTTGGACAACTTACAATAGTATGGAATTCCTGTCAGATACAGATAATCTCAGAGTAAACATGGTGTAAAGTCTTAAAAGTGTGTGCTAAGGTCAGATGGGTAGAGGGGTGAGTGCAGCTAGATTTGAGAAGGAATGAGTGGATGAGTGCTATAGCTGTAGACTGAGCACATGTAAGCAATGTAGAGCACAATATGGTACCCCTCTGTTATGATCAGTCTTTTTTCTTTTCTCTTTGTCACTTTTGCTAACTATATATTATATTACTAAGTACAATTCAAAGATCAGAGGACCAAAGAGAAAAGCAAGTTATACCATTACAGTTTTTATTAGAAAGAGTTAATACATCACATGAAAGATACACTCAATATATATATACATACGTCAAGTAGTTTC
>JBBPUL010000617.1:0-17044 GCA_038094675.1 Spongispora temasekensis | reverse complement strand
CGTCTGCGTCGTTGGTGTCTTCGCAGAGCAATTCGAGCGTGAGTGGGGGTGTTGGAAGTCCGGGTGGACCGTTGACGTCGATGGGGGGCGGAGGAGCGGGAGGAGCGGGAGGGCCGTCGACGCCAACATCGCCCACCTCGTCGCCAAGCAAAGTTCCGTTTCGGGGCCGACATGGGCGACAGGCGAGTTTGGGTACGACGCGGACGAGTCCGTCGACGCGGAGGAGGAGCTTGGAGAGTACGATTTCGATGATTCAGGAGGCGTTGGATGGCAAGGATGTCGAGACGGGAGCTGCGACCGATGGTGGTCATGGTGGTGGTGGGTCGGACTAAGGTATACGTAGGTGGAGTAGGGAAGGAGGACTTGGACTTTTTTTTTCTTCTTCATTTCATTTCTTTTGTTTGTTTCGTTTTGCTTTCTTTTTTACTTTACGTGGATTAGAATGCACGAGGGATTTGGAGAGGTGATTTAAAGTCATACATAATAACAAGTATCGCTTGTCCAAATGTAAAATAAAGGCCCAAAAAGTTTTAAGTAAAGTAAAAAAAAGTGTGAAAGTCATGCAAATCTACTTTAATATGTGTAGGTTTCCCGGCAATATCACATTGTCACTGTAATGAATCCAACTTTTAGAAGATGAAAGGCTCGTAGATAAATTCAGAACTTACCTCCATAAGCTTGAATAAAGTCTCTAAAGAAAATCCCCGCACTGTGCCTGAATTGCTCCGCCACTTCGCCACCCGCAGCGAAGACTCCGAAGAAATGAGACCGACGGGTGACCAACGTATTTTGATCGATCTCGGCATGTCCATTGTTTGCAGCATGGATACCTTCTAAAATCGCTCGGCTGAACGTGTAGCATGACGTTTTGAACAGGCGGTACACTGGAAGTCGCCACTGGATGAGATGGATGAGCTGTAGGACATTCCCAAGATAGGGAGCGTTGGCCAAATCTGGCCAGGACAGCTCTGCCACCAGGAGATCACGTCCCTGATGTCGAGCCCACTCTTCCCTCGTCATGATTTCCACGTCGTCATTTGCTCGGGTGTACAAACAAAGTATGCTGAGATAGCCGTTTGTAATTCCAGTTCGTGAGATTTTGATCCGGCTTCGCTCTACCATATCCTGCGGATCGAAGGCAACGATTTGGATTGGACAGGGAACGACGTCAAGCATGTGTACTCATGCTGAAAATAAGTGACAGCTCATTCCTTGTAGTGAAAGACGTGTTGAACACAATAATGTGGTTGATTTACTGCATCCAGGAAAGTGTTTGACCAGATGTCGAGAGGAAAATGGAACCCTTCTGCGAAAAGATTTTCCATGGCTAGGCGGAAGAGGTTGGCGAGGATGAATACATCCTCGAGCAAGACTTGCTTTTCTATGGTGGCCATCCTGGAAGTTGGAATCTTGAATTCCAATTTAGGGGTCTATCATATCACTATATTGGTCAAACCCGAATTCCTTTTTAGGCAGACAGAAGTGGGAGCAACCTTGACGGAAGGCTGCACTTGGCTCGGAGTATGTACCACATTTTATAATAAAATTAACTGCATCTCGCGGTCGGGTTTCCGATGTGCCTGCACGACATCCATGTCTTGCCGCGGCAAACACCACTCGAGCCATAAAAATAATAAACAATGAGGATGGCAGTGTAGATGGGGCCTGCGAAATAGGCCCAGCGACATTGTTCTGTTAGAAGGAGCGAATGGGTGTTGTGTGTGAGTGAGCCTGAGCCCGAGGGGAAAAGAAAACGACAAGACGCACCTCTTCACCCGTGTGTTGAAATTGATCGACTCGGAGCGCACGACGGCATGATAGACAGCCTCGGTGTGCTTGGCAACGTCGGACCAGTCATAGAGCGCCTTGACGCGTGTGTGGGCTTGTATGGGGTCGTGTTTGTTGTGAGTGACGCTTCTAAGATCTGTAAAGGAGCGTCGCGCTCCTCGCTTCGTTCTCTTAATAATTCGTATTTCACAAACTCAGTCACAAATGCCTTTCACCGAGAAGTTCGCCGACTGGTGCGTCGACCACACCGAAGTGAGTCCGCCTCTCCGCACGAAATGATACCCGCTAACCATAAAGGCTTAGACTAAACTCATGCTGCACCTCGAGGCGCTCCCTGTCGGAGTTGCTGCCGGCAGGCTCATGCATACCGATTTCAAGATCGCGTTGGACAAGGTCAAAAAACACGTCTTCATCGCAACCGATCACGAGATGTCCCATTGGGGCTTGAGCGACTATCCGAACTTCATCGCCAATCATGGGCAGGACATCGCGATCGATGGCGTCACAGTCAAGAATGAAAATTCCGATACGAACCTGATGAATGGCGTGTCTACCGTCAAAGAGAAATTCTCAGACATGCATTGGATCTTGTGCGGCGGCTCCACCGACAAGGGAGACGTTGCTGTGGGGATTGGTCAAACTCATTGGATCGTCACGGTTAAACCGGCGAATGCTATAGACTATGCGGGCATGAACTTCGTCACGACCCGCCAAGACGCCGTCGATCTCCTCGCGTTGCTCGCCGAGAAGGCATGGCCCATCAAGAGCGACGAGTAGGGTGATGGTTCCGAAGCTATTTTCATACCAATGCCCCTCCTCAATGAGTTTGCCTGTCTATTTTTGATCGATAGGTCTTTGTGACCCGTAGCTCGAATATGTTCAGATGATCGCCCGAGAATATAATGTGTTCGATGACAGTTTTTCCGAGTAGTAAATGGTCGCAACAAAAAGTGGGTGCGCACATGTAGAAATTTGTCCGATGATAGCGTTGCCACATGTTCATGATATCGGATGGAGCTTATCCGGACCACGGGCCGTAGTGCTGACTTTTCTCTATAAAACCCTAGCCAGCGTACACCGACACGGTCTGGGGGATGGCTGTGGGTGACCGGACGATGACCTTGTGACCACGCCGGATCAAGTTGGTGCTGAGCATGTAAATGAGGTTTTTGACCCCGCCCACGTCCGGATAGAAAAAGTCCTGCACGCAGAGTCAGTTGGGCCGCCATCGAATGTTTATGCGTACGCGATGGAGAGCGGTTCATCCTGCATGACACCAGGAGGGAAAAAGTTAGTTCAGCGGAGGATCGAACTCCGAACCTTCTGTGTGTGAGACAGAAATCATAACCATTAGACCACTGAACTTACAAGCGTCGTTTCGTCCAACGTTCAATCACATCGAGTTAATCGCGCTCGAAAGCGCCAAGTCCCCGAATTTCATCAAGATTACTAATGTATCTTGGATTCTTTTCTGTATGAACGGCATGGAATGAGAGGAATTTCATTTTCTAGTCTGGACCCAGTGCTGTGGTGTTGATAATGCATTCAGCCCCGTCTGAAGCTCCGTGATCTCGAAGCGAAGCCTATTTAGTTTTCGCTCTTTATTCAAGCTATGAACAAGATCGTTGGCATGAACGACGAGAATGAGGATAGTCTTAATTACACGAATAAACCTAATAGTTAGTGGCAAATGGGTAAGCACATGGTAGTAGTACGAAGTCGGCCCCGGACATTCTTCAGGGGCAGTTCATGGGGTCCCCTACATCCCGTGGAGATATTATAGTCTAGGTGCATAACTGTCGATGTCCTGCCGAGGATGGCCCTAATTCACGCAAGAAGGGTGAATTGTTCCCTCGGTTTATTCAGAGTGCACGCTGAGCATACTGACGATCTTACGCCTTCAGGTTACTGTTATCATAGCTGTTCGTATCTCATGTATATAATCTCAGAATCATGTCAACTTCCCGAACAGCAACTCTCTTTCCAACTTAATGAACTAGGTGTTGGCGGTGCCAACAAAGCACCTTGCTTTGTCTGGGAACATTACATGCCAAGTATACAGAACATAAAACATTTCGTCTTCTCCGTCAGGTCAGTCTCTTGTTTAAGTTGTTCCGCAGCTCGGCGACTCAGAAGGCGGACAGGCTCGTCATAGACGAACGCGGCAGAATCAGCTCCAGTTACAGCGAAATTCGATGCCTCCCATGTTTTTTGCGACGCCCTTCAGAAGGAGTCGTGTTTGACATTTACTTAAGTTACATGTACATGGAATAGTAAAGAGGCGTGAAGTTTGTTTGTCGTTGCGACCTTAGTGTAATGCACCTTGCTTCTGACAAAGCAAGGTGATTGGATTGCGAAATGCAGATAAATCCAATGCACCTCGGATAATAAAACCGACACATGATGCCAAGTTCATCAGCAAACTGTCCTTGGTCTGGCCAGTACTGCCATACTAACCAAATATATCCTTACTAATCAAATAGAGCCACACTAACCAAAAATAGCCATACTAACCAAATACAGCCATACTAACCAAACACAGCCATACTAATCAAACACAGCCACACTAATCAAACACAGCCACACTAACCAAATACAGCCATACTAATCAAACACAGCCACACTAACCAAATACAGCCACATGAACCAAATACAGCCACACTAACCAAATACAGCCATACTAACCAAATATAGCTATACTAATCAAACACAGCCATACTAACCAAATACAGCTATACTAACCAAATTTAGCCATACTAACCAAATATAGCTATACTAACCAAATACAATAGTATACTGGTTAGTATGGTTAGTGTTGTCATATTTGGTTAATGTGGCTGTATTTGGTTAGTGTAGCTATATTATGTTAGCATTACTATCTTTAATTAGCATAGCTCTGTTTGATTAGTATATTTGTATTTGGTTAGTATATTTGCATTTGATCAATGTGGTTGTATTTGGTTATTGTGGCTGTATTTGATTAGTGGCTATATTTGGTTAGTATGTTTGTGTTTGGTTAGTATGTTTGTATTTGGTTAGTATGTTTGTGTTTGGTTAGTATGTTTATATTTGGTTAGTGTGGCTGTATTTGGTTAGTATGGTTATGTTTGGTTAGTTGGCTATATTTGGTTAGTATGGCTATGTTTGGTTAGTGTGGCTGTGTTTGGTTAGTATGTTTGTGTTTGGTTAGCATATTTGTATTTAGTTAGTGTGGCTATGTTTGGTTAGTATGGCTATATTTGGTTGGTGTGGCTGTGTTTGATTAGTACATATGATTGTGTTTAGTTAGTGTGGCTGTGTTTGGTTAGTATGGCTATGTTTGGTTAGTGTGGCTGTGTTTAATTACTATGGTTGTGTTTGGTTAGTGTAGCTGTATTTAGTCAGATTAGAAGGGTTGGAATTTTGTCAAGTACTGGAAGCCTGGAATTCTCTGAAAGTCTGGATCTGCTGGACTGGAGGTCTGGAATTACTGGTATTCACTAGAATACTGGAAGAGATATGGCTAGTTTGCTGATGTAAGGATTGAGTAGCAAGCTGTTGACAATGAAGCAATTGTAATCGCCACCGATCTCATATGCAATGACTCTGCGGCCAGATGCGAGAAATGGCTCAATGCTGCATAGACACATTGTTTCCCGTGTGTATTCTTTGAGTTCCAGATGCACCACGTGAAGAGAACTTACATTTTCAGATTCTGGGATTGTACCAAACCCGACATGCAACATGTTGGAATCCCAAAAGTCTGTTAAGAAATGGACTGTCAGTATTGCTTAATGATATTGAGCTAGGCACATGGTCAGTGATTAGATAGTAACAAGTGGTAGTGAGTGCATACCTCAGTCGAGAATAGTAGAACGACTGAGGGATGCATGTAATGAATTCGGAGCTTAAGTAACGAGCATTGCACAGGAAAAATATACCGTAAAAGATAAGCTAGTTGTATGTACTGTATTGTATCTCAACACTCCCCCTCAACTAGCATCAGTCCGTAGTTGTAATCTGAGTAAATGTCTGTGTGTAACTGTAGATAGTCCCTTGGTGAAAATGTTGGTGACGTTTTCAGCTGATGCAATATGTTGCGGGGCGATTTCCTTGTGCTCAATCTCATCCTTGATTCAAAAATAAGAAACTCGAATGTGGCATGTTCTTGTGGACATTTTGTCCAGTGTAGTTAATGTGCAAATTACAGCTGTGTTGTCAACATGTAGTGCGGTAGGGTGAGTCTGCATGAATCTGAGTTCGATAAGGAGATGGCGGAGCCAAAGGATCTCATGTGTGACATGAGTGGCTACATAGTATTCAGCCTCACATGTCGATGTATCTAAAGGAATCTGAGCTATAGTATGTGTTAGCAAGAATAGTAGCAAGTGTAACTGAGTGCATACCTCAGTTGAACATAGTGAAACGACTAAGGGATGTGTCAGAACTGAATGGAATGTAAGTAACAAATGTGGCGTGTAAAGAATTTGCTAAAAGAGGTAAGCTAGTTGTCTATGTACAGATTGTAGCATATGTCAACACTTCCCCTCAACTGGCATCAGTCCATAGTCTGTAGCCCGAGTGTACATATGAAATGTCTGTGTGTAACTGTGGGTAGTCCTTTGGTGAATATATCGGCAATGTTTTTAGTCAATGCAACATGTTGTGGAATGATCTGTTTCTACTCAATCTCGTCTTTGATCCAGAAATATGCAAGTTGCATATGGCATGTGCGAGTGGACACTTCGTCCAGCATGGTGAGAGTATGAATTGCAGCTGTGTTATCGATGTGAAGCATTGTCAGATCAGTTTGCGCAAATCCGAGTTTGCCGAGTAGATGTCAAAGCCATATGATTTCATGGCCGACATGCATGGCTGCATAGAATTTGGCTTCACTGGTCGATAATGCAGTGTTGGTTTGTTTCTTGGCTGACCAGGAGAAAATTCCAGTGCCAAGCATGATTGCATAGCCGGACATGGATCGAGCATTGTTGGGTGAATTCGCAAAGTCAGCATTGCGGCTGAATGCATGAGGTGCGATTATGTTGCCATCGAGCTGTCTACCAAGAGCCAATGCAGACTCCCATGTTTCTTTGAGATAACACAGAATGCGTTTGATGGCCATCCAGTGCATGCATCCCAGGTTTGCTGTGAACTGTGTGACTTGTTGCACAGCATGAGCAATGTCAGGTTGCGTCATGATAGCACAATGGTTGAGGGTGCCAATGGCATTTTGATACAGCACATCATGCATTTCACAGGTCTTATCTTCCGTGGATGGGCAGTGCTAACACGACAGCTGTAGACCTGGCTGTTCTGGTGTCATGACTGAGTTTGCCGATTCTAGTCCATATGTAGTCAGCATAGAGTCGATGTATCTGTGATGAGACAGGGAAATGGTGTGAGTGGCATGATTTCGCATGACTTCAATTCCAAGGAGGTGTCAGATCTCCCCCTGGTTCTTGAATGAGATGTGTGCACCAATTTCGGCCTTGAGTAATTTGAGCTTGCCCAAAGATAATACATAGAGTCCTAGATCGTCGACATGAGATGTGATAATGCTGATGCCAGATTTGTGGTGGTGGATAAAAACACAGTGGTCTGTGAGACAGACAACAAATCTGAGCTCGAGAAGGATGGCCTTGAGCTTTCTGTACTAAAGATGGCCGGATTGTCATAGGCCATAGAGTGCCTTAAGTAGGAGCCATACAAGGTATTCCTTGTCATTTGCTTCAAATCTGGTTGGCTGTTTGACATATGCTAGCTGGTCGTCAGGCATCTTGCTGTTGAGAAAAGCGGAACATCAGTAATTTGTCCACGGCCTTATCCAGAATTGGCACACTTGGCGTGCTAACCGCAAGTGCCGAAAGTGAGAAATTAGTAAAAGGGATGGCCAAGGCCTGATTAAGATGTTTTTGCTTCAAGTGAGATGTTTTTGCCCAAGTACATCAGGGATTTTCACAAGCCACAATTAGAAAAGTAGAAAAAGTAGAAAAAGTAATTTAAGTACATTTATTATGGCATGCTAACTGTAGTGCAAGTGCATGGCATGCTGATGCTACATCAGAAAAACTTTCAAGTCACAATTAATTTAGATAATTCTATAACAAATGAAATATAGCAATAGAGGGTTTTGTTTCTTGATATTCATAGTTACATATATTTAGTAATATTAAATAAATACAACTAATAGCTCAAATGTGAATATTCACTGTGCATATAATGTCTGCCAAGGATTATCTACCATTATCTACCATTATAATCTCTTCAAAATTTTCCTGATGCTAAGTGTCCTCGAGCTGCTTTCTGAATGAGTTATGGTTTCATTCGTGCATCCATCCTCGAGCTGCTTTCCAGTGAGGATAATCTGGTGTCATTTACAAGTGGCTCGGAGGTGTACAACTACTCACTGGTGGCATCGGTTGGGCTGAGAGATCTAGACATCGTAGTGTATGTGACCATCCTTGATCTTGGACTCGGAAGGATGGTGAGTGTGGCAAGGATGGTCAGACTTGGGAAGAGCACAAGGTAATGGAGAGATGGAGGAAATGGAAGAAGTAGGAGCAATGAGATAGACAATTGGGGACAAGTGTGTTTAAGAGCCTAGGACTCAATGGAAGAAGCAGGAGTGATGAAATAGGCAATTGGGGACGAGTGCATTTGAGAGCCTAAGATGCAATCTCAAAAGAGTGGTGATCTACAAACCTATTGACATAGAATTTTTTGAATGTGTCATATAAATGATGTGGCATTATGTTGAGCAGAATGGGGTGAGGGCCATAGATGGGTATCAGATGTGCGGCATGGTAAATCGAGTTAATATGGATGATCGCATAGTTAGGTGCATCATTAGAAAGAGTGCCACAATCCAAGATATCACCAAGCACTTTGTTTCACCCCCTCAGTTCCTGTTTATGCATGAAGACTGTGACAAACTGGATCCTGCTCATAGCTTTCATTCAGAGTTCATCTTGAAGCATATCTCAACTGCACATTTGAGAAAAATGATCAGTGCTGTTGGTGTCAAATCTTTAGAAATGGCAAAGCTGCAAAAAGGCTATGATATGGAATGTACCATTGCTCTTGCAGCTGCTGCAGTAAAATCTTCTTGTGATGCTTGGTCTGATGTACTAACTCTTCTGTTATCAAGCTCGAGCACGTGTTCACCCTTGTTTGTAATGGCATCATCGACATACAGGATGCTGTGAAGGAGATGACTGAAAAGAAGGGCAAGATCACATTGCCAAAGACACACAACAAGGTGATAGGAAACATGAGCAAAGGAATATTGATGTCCTCTATGGCTAACTGGGGCAGCAAAACACAATCATATGCCATCTCGGTCACGAAGAAGAGTTCTGAGAACACTGCCAACATTATTTCCTGTGCATATACACTGCTTGACTATGGTCCGACTGGCTCTAGCCCCTCTGATGCTGATACCATTAATCTGTGTGCTTTACTCTGGTATTTTCTGGAAACTTGATCTGTGCTAGTATCAGAAACTGACAATTCTCTAGATCACATCCATTTGTCTATATGGCCCAGCATGGCAGTCCGAGTCACGTAGCACTGCACAGGTTCCATTAAATTATTTTCAATTACTTTGTTTACCCTACTACCTCTTTTCATATCCCTTTTTGCACCCCTTTTTGTACCCATTTAATTTCTCCAATGGACAATATGGCTCATCTTGAGTCGCTTTTACCCCCTTTTAAACATTTCCCAAGTGTGAAATGTGCAGTTTCCAGTCAATGGTATTGTGCGCCTTGAGCCACTTTTCTTACTTTTTGCAATTGAGGCACTCTGCCCCAAGCATGAAAAGAGCAATAAAATTGTCGTACAAGTCAGATTCAAGAAAATGAGTGGCCTTGTTCCACTTTTTCTACATTTTGCAATTGAGGTGCTCTGCCCCAAGTGTCAAAAGGGCAATAAAATTGTCATACAAGTCAAGTTCAAGAAAACAAGTGGCCTTGTTCGACTTGCGTGACAAGCAGCTCAATGAAAAAAATTGCAGAAAAATTGCAGAAAATTTCCGGGCAAGGCCAGATAAGGCCATGGACAAATTACTGATGAATTCACATCGATAACATGTATTTCCCAGTCAAGTGCAGCTGCAATCGCGCATAAGAGGCAGATTGACTCGATCCTTACAACTGGTGCAAAGGTCTCATCGAAGTTGACTCCAGGTTTTTGAGTGAATCCGCATGCGACTAACCGGGCCTTGTAGCATGTGATATTTCCAGTTTCATCATGTTTGATGTGGTATACCCATTTTGTGTCAATTGCATCATGGCCTTCTGGGAGTTCATTGCCTGTTCCCATTCCTTTCAGTCTGGGGAACTCATTGCTTGCCAGTATGTTTGTGGATCTTCATCTAATGCAATATTGACTGAATCTTCATTCTTGGATTCTAGTTCCATCAATTCTGAGAGTTCCGACTCTGGCAATTTTGGTGAGTTGAGTGCTTCGTTGACCTTGGCTTCCGAGTTATCTGTTTGCATAGGTTTCAAACATTTTGGATGTTCCAGTTCTGGTTCCAGTTGCCTATAGATAGATGCAATCACAGTGCATGCTTTTGCAGCAGCTGTGCATGCTGACGGAGCACATGGAGGTGGTGGTTCCAGTCATGCATGAGGTGGTTTGGCAGGTGGTTGAGCAGTTGGCAGAGGTCACCCATGCTGGTTAGGCTGGGTTGAATGTGGTGGGATGTGGTTTTGTGGTGTTGGGACAGGTTTTGGGCTGGTGTCGCTGTCGTCGGAGTCAAACACAGACGATTTGAGTGATTGGTAGAAGAACTGATACTCCCCCTCAGCCTAAAAGCAGTCATGCGCATCAGTAGAGTCATCAAAAATGACATGCGCAGAAACCTGGATATGCTGCAAATCAGGGTGATAGAGTTGCCAACCCTTCTGAGTCTCTGAATAGCCCACGAAAATGATCCATTGCCCTTTCAGATTGAGTTTCTGGTGTTCCAGCGTGTTGTCTAGCACATAAGCAATGCAGCCAAAATGATGTAGATGCGAGGCGTCAGGTTTACACCCATAGTGCTTCTCGAATGGAGTGGTATTCTTGAGTGAATGAGTGGAGTGGCAATTCCTTGTGTAGACAATGTAAGTAGCTGCTTCCACCCACAGGAAGAGCAGAAGGCCGGAATCAATTAGGATGGTGTGGACACAGTCCATAATGGATCAGTTGAGGCATTCGGAAATGCCATTTTGCTCAGGTGTCTATGGGGTTGTAGATTCCCAATGGATTCTGCATTCCTTCATATAAGTGATCCATGACATGTTGAAATATTCTCCGCCATTGTCCATTCAAAATTGTTGTATGGTTTTGCTACTCGTGTTCTTGATCTCTGTTTTCCACTCTTTGAATGCAGCAAATGTGTCACTCTTTTTATGTAGGAAAAGAACCCATACTCAATGAGAGTAATCATCCATTAATGTCATCATGTAGTGCTTGCTCAAGGGGGTTTGAATGGGGGCAGGTCCTCATAGGTCTAAGTGTATGAGCATGAGAAACTGACTCATTTTACCACTTTCTGAGGGTGGAAATGAGGCTCTGGTTATTTTTCCCATAGCGCATGACAGACAGATAGGTGGCTCGAGATTAAGCTTGCCTGGTGACAATTTAATGCCTGTTGCTAGGCCTTTCTTCATGAGCGCTTGGATAGACTGGTAGTTAAGATGACCAAGCCAGCAGTGTAGCTGCTCAAGCTTAGAAATAGGGGCAATGGCTTGAAAAGAGAGTTCATCAGATCGGGGTTGAGGCATGTCCATGTGGTATAAATGGTCAGCCTGTCTAGTGGTGGTGAAGACAATAGAATGTGACTTTTTTACTAAGATATCATGCATCATTGTTCATCATCTTTGAGCTCGAAAGTAGCACAACGACCTGCACTGAATAGCATGTAGCAATCAGCATTGTTGAGTTGTGAGACAGAGATAATGGGTAGCTTTAACGATGGGACATGGCATGTGTCTTGTAGTCGAAGATTAATGGTACCACCAGATGGTCTGCTGGCAAGCAATTGAGCTTTGCCGCGACCTGCAATAGTAGATTAGCCATTTCCAAAGCCATTTATGCTACCCAATGAGGATGCATAGGACTTGAATGATCTGTGATCTGCGAGAATGTGGATTGAAGCACCAGAGTTGATAATAGGAGTCATGCTCAACGTTGTACTGGCACTGTACATGGAGTCTATAGGGCATGAGGGAGCCGAGGATGCTGTCTCAGTGGTTTCTGTGGCCACAAGACATTTCTTGAGTATGACATTTGAAGTTTCATCGACCCCTGATCCTTCCTCAGTAGCCATTTTTGCCCTCTCTTTCTCTTTTCCCTTTTTGCTCAACTTCGACCTCCTTTTTGGACCTTTTCCTTCCTTTCCGCCACCTTTCGCCCAGCAGTCATCTTTTCTATGTCCTTTCCATTTGCAGTTTGTGCAGAATTTCATGCCGACAGCATGGGCAGTACGTTCCAAGGTAGCAAGGGCTGTTGCTGATGAGGTAGTGGCAGTAGCTGGTATCTGGCAATGTTTCTCCTTAAGAATTTCTGATATTACTCCCGATAGCATAGTAGTCTTTTATATTCATATCCCTTTTATGAAGTAATCCCATGAGTCAGGATTCTTTGGGTTGCACGGTAGCATAGAAAGCAGGATAGCAGCAACAGCAAAGTCTGGTAGAATTAGATTTGTATTCGTAAGGTGCCAGATGGCTTCCTGGTACTCATTTATGTGCATTGATATGTCGCTACCACTTTCTATGTGTGCCTCGTCATGCGGCAGAACCAGTATATGATAGATCCAGTCCTGACTTGGCCAAATTCAGCTGCAAGAAGGTCCCAAGCATCATAGGCAGTCATCAGATGAGCTATTTTTGGGATTAACTCTGGTTTGATACAGCCTGAGATCAGTGCATGAGCCATAGCATTCATCTTTTGCCATATAAGCAGCTCGGCAGGGTCCATAGGCTTTCCAAGTGTTCCATCAATGATCTCCATTAGGTTGAACATGTCAAAACCTTGGCACATAAGGTGTGACCATGCGAAGTAACCTTTCTCATCTGCAAGACAGTCCTCTAAGTGTTTCAGGAAGTAGTGACTAACATTTGATGGGATATCCCATGTTTTAGGTATGGTAGGAGCAGATGATGACATGGGTGGTGAAGATGATGAGGTGGCTGCACCTGAGCTTGGATTTGACATCGTGGAATTAAGTGGGCAAAATGCGGGGTTTATCTAGATTTAATGAGGGAGTGTGGAGAATGAGTGTGAGATGGGAGTTGGTCTGGTGTACTCATTGTAACTTTACTATGATGGTGAATTCTTCATGTGTTGGGGCTCATAACCTAAAGGAATCTGAGCTCAGTCAAATGTAGTGAAACGACTGAATTATGTATCTAAAGGAATCTGAGCTATAGTATGCATTAGCAAGAATAGTAGCGAGTGTAACTGAGTGCATACCTCAGTCAAACGTAGTGAAACGACTGAGGGATGTGTTGGAACTGAATGGAATGTAAGTAATGAATGTGGCATGTAAAGAATTTGCTAAAAGAGGTAAGCTAGTTGTCTATGTATGGATTGTAGCATATTTCAACAGTATCGTCGATGGGAGAGGGAAATGGTGCAAGCTGCACAGTCTCGAATTACTTCAATACCCAAAATATGGCAGATTTCCCCTTAATCTTCAGATTCCAGTTGTGCGGCAACAGAGGAAGACATAATGATCAGTAGAGCAGACAGTAAATCCTATTTTGGTCAGAATGGACTTTAATATCTGGTATCAAAGGAATCCTGATTGTCATAGTCCATACAGCACCTTGAAGAGAAGCCATATGAGTTGCTCTTTTTCTTTTGCTTCGAATCTGACCAGTTGTTTGACATATGCTTAGGATGGCCGAGTCAACATTGATAACATGAATTTCCCAATCAAGGGCAGCTATGATTGCACATAAAAGGTGAATGGATTCGATCCTTGCAATGGGCATGAAGGTCTCACCAAAATCAACTCCAGATTTCTGAGTGAATCCACGTGTGACTAATCTGGCTTTATAGCATGTAATATGCCCAGCTTCATCATATTTGATGCAGTATACCCATTTTATGTCGATAGCATCATGACCAGGTGGGAGCTCCACTAGTTGGTATGTACCAAGTTGTGCGATCGAGTCAAGCTCATCTTGCATAGCTTGCTCCCATTTGGTTCAGTCTGGAGAGTTGATAGCCTCCTGGTATTTGTGAGGGTCTTTGCCCAAGGCAATATTGACTTCCTCATTTGGCAGGTTGAGGATGAGTGCATTATTTACCTCAGTTTCTGAGTCATCATGGTTTGACCATTCTTCCTCCACAGGCTGTCATCCATAAATGGTAGTAATCACATCACATGCTTTAGTAGCTGCAGTGTGTGTTGATGGAGTTCATGGAGATGGTGGTTCAGGATGAGCATGAGGTTGTGCACATTGTGGCAGAGGTTGCTCTTGCTGGTTAGGCTGA
This sequence comes from Spongispora temasekensis, assembly GCA_038094675.1. Lineage (NCBI taxonomy): Eukaryota > Fungi > Basidiomycota > Agaricomycetes > Boletales > Boletaceae > Spongispora > Spongispora temasekensis. The sequence goes on along the minus strand of JBBPUL010000617.1, from coordinate 2,779 downwards.
GCGGATTGAGGTTGTGGGGGTTGGACAGGTTGTGGCAGGACTGGCAGCAGCTGTGTAGGTTTCAGGCTGACGTCATTGTCAGTATCGAATGTAGATGATCTAAGTGAGTTGTAGGAGAATTAATACTCCCCCTCAGCCTGAAAGCTGTCACACGAATCACTTGAGTCATCAAAAATGATGTGCATGAATACCTGAATGTGACACTTGCTAGGGTGATATAGCTGCCAACCTTTTTGGGTCTCTGGATACCCCACAAATATCATGCACTTCCCTTTCAGGTCAAGTTTTCGACACTCCAGAGAGTCATCAAGAACATATGTGGTGCATCCAAAACGGTGGAGATGAGATGCATCAGGCTTATGCCCATACCGTTTTTCATACAGAGTGATATCCTTGAGAGAGTGAGTGGAGTGACAGTTCTTAGTATGGACAACATAATTTGTAGCCTTAGCCCATAGATGGAGGGGTAGGCCAGTGTCAATGAGGATGGTATGGACATGGTCAATGATGCATCAATTTAGCTATTTGGATACACCATTTTCAAGTTGTTTAGAAGTTCAGGGGGTAGTCGATTCTCAGCATATTCTGCACTTTTTCATATGTTTAATCCATAGCATATTGAAGTCATCAGCAAAACCAGAATTTCACCATAGTGCTCATAGTGTTCATAGTGTTTCATAGTGTTCATAGTAACTCATAGTAATCATAGTACTCATAGTATTATAGTGCCATAGTGTCATAGTGTTCATAGTGTTCATAGTGTTTCATGGTAATTATAGTACTCATAGTACTCATAGTGTCATAGTGCCATAGTATTCATAGTGTTTCATAGTGTTCATAGTAATCATAGTAATCATAGTGTCATAATGACTAATGGTAGTACTGATCAATATTTTTCCACTACTAACTGGGCCTAATTAGTGCTTTGCCAATATTCCTAACCTAGACTGACCAATGTTTTCCTACTAACCAAGTCTAACCAGTGCTTTGCCAATATTCCTAACTCAGACTAACCAATGTTTTCCTACTAACCAAGTCTAACTAGTGCTTTGCTAATATTCCTAACCCAGACTAACCAATGTTTCTGACTAACCAAGTATAACTGGTGCTTTGCCAATATTTCTAACCTAGACTAACCAATGTTTTCCTACTAACCAAGTCTAACTACTAGTGCTTTGTCAATATTCCTAACCCAGACTAACCAATGTTTTTTTTCTACTGACCAGGTCCAATCAGTTTTGCCAATATTCCTAATCCAGACAAGCTATGAAGTACTATTAAAAAGTTTACCAAAAAGTGTATAAAAGTGTATCAAACAAGAAGAGAAAGACTCAGTAAAGCTTATATCATTTGTTATGAGTGAGTACTACCAAAAAGCATAGCATAAAATATACAAAAGTATGTAAACCAAACATCTGGAGAAAAGATAGGGTGAAATCTGAATCTGAGTAATGAAGTACTACCAAAAAGTGTACTACCAAAGTGTAGTAGAAACATATAGCAAGAAGACTTGGCAAAATTTTGGATTACATATGTTGCTTACATCATTCAATTGCATAACTTAAAAATTTCAGAGACTTTTAGACTTTTCTTAGACTCAAATAATAAACAATGATGGTAAGTACTCATCATCATTCTCATTCTCACTGACATAGGATCTGGCCTACCTTGATTACACCACACTCTGCTTTGAGTTGAATGTCACTGCAACCTAGAAGCTGCCCACTCCATTTGCAAAGACAGACAGACAGATGCTACTGTATTCCTCCCTTGCCCTCTCTCCTGATAACAATGACAATACTGCTGCAGGAAGATGATGCAGCCCACCACCACCACCATCAGTAAATCACTGATTTACATATAGAGATGCAGACTAGTACAGACTGGTACAGACTAGTATGGCAGAGGTACAGACATGGATAGAGGTACAGACTTATATAGGCTATTAGAGACTTGTGGTCTAGCATACCATAATCAAATACAACCAAGCACAACCAAATATACTAACCAGGCTATAACCAAACACAACCAAACATACTAATCAAATACTAATCAAGTATCCATTAAATATAATAAAGCACACTACTAACTAGACACTAATCAAATATAATCAAGCAAACAAAAGCAGACACTAACCAAACACAACCAAACACATTAACCAGGCACTAATCAAGCACTTACCAAATACAATTAAGCATACTAACTAGATATTAACTAAATATAACCAGTAGACTAATCAAATATTAATCAAATACAACCAAGCAGACTAACCAAATACTAACCAAACACATTCAAACACTAACCAACTACTAACTAAGCATAACCAAACACAACCAAACACTAATCAAATAATTCACTAACAAATAATATACATATAGTGGCACTAAATTGGTTATATCATAACTGGATTTGCACCAGATTATGTAATTCTTGGACAGAATGAAAGCTAATACTCTGTACTACATTTGGTACAGCCATTACTAAGCATAACGTTCCCACGCACATTTGTTATATGGCATTTGCTTTTTAAATAACTCTGAGATTAAATTGGCTATATCTGGGCCGCATGTGCACCGGATTATGTAATTATGAGGCGGAATGAAAGACACTACGCTATAATACATTTGGTACAGCCATTTCTAAGCATAAAACTGTTGTGCTTGGTTAGTTGGACTTAGCAGTTTTGAAGAGTGAATGCTGATGTAAGTTGAAGTTCCCACACTTGATTCTCAAAAAAGCGCACAAGTGTGCATTCCATATTTGGTTATTTTCATTTATT
>JBBPUL010000616.1:0-17092 GCA_038094675.1 Spongispora temasekensis | reverse complement strand
CATAAAACCATAAACCAGTCTCGAACTGGTTCAAACCAGTTTCAATGTCACAAAAACACTGATAAAAGTACAAACAACATGCAAAAATCACAACGGATGAATTTACAATCAATGACCATCATTCTCACGTGTCACCATTCTCACATGTCACCATTCGATGACAATTGGGGGTTTGCGAGATACATTTTGCAAGGTCTGGCTGGCGCCGTCTAACGAGTGAGATGTAATCATGTATGAGTTGTCCGACACAGCTGAACGTACCTCTTAGTCTGGGTATTCAATGTAGCACCATCGTGCTGCTTTGCAGTGACTAAACAAATGCTAGACGCTTGCCAATCGAAAACAGGATGGCCTGAAGTTGTCGTGGCGTTCTGAAAGAGTAACCAGAAGTGTGTGTAATCTGGCTTCTCTGTGAATGATAGCACACAGGAATACTTCAAAAATTGCGCAAACTTGGGAGGGAACCCATTGCACAACTCTTCCACTGAGGTACTTCGTTTCATTTCAAGAATGTTGCTTCACCATATCTGAGTGATGTTGAACCACAGTAACGATCCATGCATAAGATAGATCAGCAGGTAACATAGAGACTCCAAATCATCTCTACGACTGAGCTCATTGCCCTGGTGAGTGTTGATGGACGCAAATGCTGGTGTCCCAATGAAAGGTAAGCCCTCTTGAAACGGAATATGAATATGGGTGTGGGAATCCCGATACTGATGGGTGGCACTGAAATCTACCAAGTACAGCACGTCATTTCGTGCAGTGTCCCCAACGAGGATATTACCCAGTTTGATGTCACAATGAATGACATTGCATAAATGGATAGCCTCGAGGCAAGTGAGCTATAGATGGAGGGAAGGCAGTGAATAGGTAAATACTGACGAAGCAAACCGAAACATACCATCTGGTCAGCGATCAGAGCTGTTGTAGTTGAAGAAAAGGCCCGCCTGCAGATATTGAAAATGTCCTCGAGTGAAGGTCCTAGGGATGTGAGCATGAGGATATTGCATCCTGATTCCTGTTCAAACCAGAGTGATTGAGGAACCCCAAAGACTCCATGCAAGCATGTAAGGACATGATGTTCATGCTCGAGCGAATGATGGTTCAGTTCCATGTGGCCGACCTTGACAACAAATTGATCATTGGCATTGGTAAGGCTAGAGGCCCGAAAAACTGTCCCTGTTGGGTCCCACATAGTGTAAAGGTCAATTCACAGGTTAAAATCCAGAATTTCTTACCAGATGTCCCGGCACCAAGTTCAGTCCCCAACTTCAACCGATGGTCACCAAAAAGAAAACTTGACATAGTAGGGTTGATATGATGTACAACAGGGAGAGAAAGGACACATATGAAACAAAAGAGACGCAACGCAATGACTGCTTGTGAAGGACCTCAGATATACCAAAGATGGGCGGCAGATGAACATTAAATGTTAAAACATGAGACATTCACTCGCCAACAGTGTCACAGCCATGCTCAGCATGCCTAAACGGACAGATTACTACATAACAGCAGACGAATCATCGTTGTGATCTGAGATGAGCACTATAGTATGACATTCTAAATGAGGTTTGCAATGGCAGTCTTGTCACGTTCAACTGCTCGAAAGAGCCCATCAACTGCATTCCTCATATCTACACTCTGCAGTCCCGTGCGATCAGCAGCGAGGGGATCTTCAGGGTCATCCATAATATCTCACTGGCTGACCACTTCGCACTGCGAGAAGTCAAGCTGGTTATTCTTGAAGTTGTGTTTGAGCATTTGAAGGGCTTCCATAAGAGTTGGAGTGATCTTGTTCCTCTTCTTCATGTCTGTCTCTGCACTCGATGAAAAGACACGTTCACAGGCAACGGAGGAGGCTTGAATAGGGAGAAAGTCCATTGCAATTGCAAAAAGAATTGGATAGCTTTTGCGATTTGCCTACGTGGGCATGTTAGTACCCATTGTGTGATATCCAGGATCAAGAAGCAGTACATTCCAAAACCTCAATGGATCGTCGCCTTGTCTTGTCAATGCACTCTGAGTATATGAATGGTACTCGTCTTCCACTGTATTCACCACTTCTTGGGTATTTTTTCGACCACCCATGTCTTTGATATGAAGTCGTGCAGCAATGGCGCCGAAGTCTTCGAAATCACAGGATCTAGATTCCGTACATGTCTTCTGGGGGAGTCGAGAATGGTATTCGTGCATCTGATTTGAAAGATGAACCAATGTGATGCATAGAAGCATCGACACGTACCAGATTTAGAATAGTTTGCTTGGCCAAATGGATGTACTCCTAGTCCCAATGTTCTTCTATCCAACTCATGCGAATCGATGACTCGGTAACTATAAATGGAGCATCAAACTCAGTATCATTGGTCACAGATGAATAGAACATACGCATTGCCATGACGTAGGTGGTGGTGTCATCCATGCGACTGTAATATTTGGCAGCCCAGTTGATGCCGATGTCTAACCACGGTTTGAGGTGGGGTTTACTGTCTCAAAGCGCCTCCCATCCAGTCATAAACAACTCGAAATACAGCACCGAAAATCCAAGGTGCAGAAGTTTTTCACCCGAAACACGCTGTTGAACCACATGAGGGATCTACCACCATTGCTCGGTCACTGCAGATATACATTAAGTTTGTAATGACACACTTACATCGAGAATTGCATGATAGTCGCCAAGCACTCTCCATTCCCGATCTGATAACTTCAGCTTCTCCAGTTCACAGTGGTTGGGTAAACTCAGAAAGTAATCTACCGCCTGGCATAAACCAAAAAAAATATTCAATTACTGGGTTCTGTGGTGTCAAAAGTAACTCGAAACTTACTGAACGCATCTCAATGAGACGATCTATCATATCATATGTAGAATCCCACCTCATTTCAGCATCACGCTTTAACTCGTGCTTGGGAAGTGTCTTGATAGGGCTTCCAGGAGGTTGAAACCAGTTTTTCGCATTGCCGAGTTTAATGGTATCCAGAAAGTCATCCCGATGAAGCCCGGATGAACGGACCGTGATGACGATGGAACGGCCTAATTTGATAGGGTCCTTTTTGACCACAGTCGTGTATTGTTCACAATCAGCTCGGTTCAGGTATGCATCAGCCCAGGCTTCCATCATCTCTTCAACCGAAGAAGTTGAGAAGCTGTTCAAGACATGTCTCACGCACAGATGAATAATGTGTGGGAAACATCTGATTTGCCGATCATGTGCATCAAACTTGATATCCCGCACATGCAACGGGGTTTCTAAGTTCTGCATGCACATTTCATTGTTCGAAGCATTGTCTATCGAGAAATGTCTGACCTAGTGATATTATCTCAGCCAACAATCAGTTATAAGTAGGCCATAAACGAACCTTTGATGTAACACCAACATGGTTGAGCAGTGTGAGTATTATCTGCACCAACAATGCACCATCGTGGCTCCCTATCATGCATGTAAAACCGATCAGTGCGGATTACAACACCAAGCAGTTGTTGGAATCTTTGGCAATCCAATGGGCTGTGAGGGCGAGGAAGCCTGCTCTATTGTTCGCTGACCAAGTGTCAGCTGAGAACGAGACTCGACCAAGTGCATTCTAAGTAGGGAAAATCAGTTGATAGGACACAGAAGCAACAACTACACACATCGAACTCCTGGCCGAGAGCAAAGAGATATTGCCCCCACGTTTCGATGATCTTGTTGCGGACAGTCATCTGATGAGGTATATCAGACTCGTGGAGGTTATCCCAAAGGAACAAAAGAAGATCCCGGAATTCTCTATGGTCTACGACACTGATTGACTGTGAATGCTAAGTAAGCATTCAGTGTTCAATAAAATTAAGTGCACCTGGTCATCCGCCACAATGAAGGAAATGAGCTGTTTGATGACCTCCTCCTTTGAAAAGGGAGGTAGAGCAGATCGACCATTAGGGTCATCGACCACTTCCTGGCTGGCTGCAGGCACTCGTGCACGAAGACCCCCGAGCATTCCGTTCTTGGCTACTGCTTGGCGCATCTCCATGATTGTGTAGCCCAGCAGTATAGCCTTCTTGACGCTGTCAAGCCAGATCGGCTAGCCACGTGCTTCCACGAGCTCCAAGTACTCATGGATGTGCCAACGATCGAGGTGGCCATGAAGGGTGGATGTACCAGACTTGGCTGCATAGATGTAAGTACGCTGTGTGGAATACTTGTGCTCCCAGGCAGTCGGGTCAGCATCGTGAATTTCCCTAGAATGTTCAGAATGATGGTTCAAAAACAAAGTTAAGATGAGAGGGACATACCTGCAATGTTTACAAATAGAACTCTCCACAGTCCGTTCGAAGAAGTATTGGACGTCAATGGTACTTGCAGTCTTCGTGGATTGTGTTCAAGAAGGATCAACAAATGGGTCATGGACTACGACTTGGGCAGGCTTCGAGTTCTTGAGTGGATGGCCAGATCGAGCCCTAGGAATGTTATCGTCGACATCATCAGTCTCTGACTCAGTATCCCCGGTGAGCTCTTCTTCAATATCTATTTCCTCCCCGCCCTCATCATGCAAGTCTGGGATGCATGCAGAGCGGGATCGATGTGCAGAGTGAGCAATGACTTGAGCTGCTGCCACTTTCTGGGTAACCCGTTTGGCCCGACCTCCTCGTCTAGGCATGGAGGGTGCAAGTGTGGCCTCTGAAGGATCTTGGTTAGCCTGAGTTTTTGCTTTTCGTGCCATGAGAGTGAGGAGTAGAGGAGTAGAAAGAGGGACACCAACCGTGCATTTTTTCTGTCACCTTTAGGCTGATCCCGGAATGAAATTGAAGAGGCGATTTGAGATGCAGTGGCTCGGCAACGAACACATGTTTTGAAGAGTCATTGAAAAACAGGTGCTCGGAAGAGAATTCGTGCTTACGAGGATTGGCCGACAACCATGCAAATGGTAAGTATCAACAAATAGACACAATGATTGTATCTTGATCTAAAAGTTCAATGATTCAGCCGTGTGCGTGATGATCGATGACTTCAAGCTTTGAAGGGACTATCATCGAAGTATGAGACAATGTCACCGACCATGGACTCTGATATCAGATTACATAATCAGACAGTCTAGCGAGCCATGCACAATACAGTAAACATATACCGACCGCCAGCCTATGACAGATTCCAATTGGTCACCAGAGTTGCGATGGACCCCTTGCCCACTTCTCCAAGTCACTGCACTAGCTTGTCAACCGCCAACCCAGCTTCCTGTGGAACAGCATCTGGACCCTCATGCACGCGCCTCTGCTTCTTGCGAGATGATTTGGCAGAAGCGCTAAGCTTGCGCTTGGTAGCAGCGTGCCACTCGCTATAACGCTCGTGTGCGGCCGTTCCCACGGCCATTTGGAATGACTGAAGCACAGACTTCCAAGGTATCTGCAACGTTTCCGTGGGCCGACGAACCTGTTCAATGAGCTCGTTGTCTGCCTGACTGGCCTCCATTTTGGCAATGAGCGATGCCCTGAGATGTCTGGAAGCACTGTCGATGAGTGAATCGACCCTCGACAGATCTTGGGTCGGATAAAGTTCCTGAGAAGCGATCAACACAACAAATGACGCAGAGTAATCACATACCCCAAAGGCTGTGAATTCATCTTGAAGGTCAACATCGATGGTGAGAGCACCATCAGGGTGACGAAGGTACACCTCTATGGTTACTTGTGTTATGGAAATCCAGGTGAACTCATCCATGACCATGGGCCCTAAGCTATTGTCAGCAATAGGCGGCATAAATTCCTTGTATATTAGGAGGGGTCCGGAGCGCAAGTTCTTTGCAACGTCTGTGCCAGATGGAGACACCCATTTTGGGGACTCATAGATCGTGATCATGAATGCCAGATCAAGCGTGGGTCGAGACTGAACAATTTGCTTCAGGTGGGCGCAGGTGTCAGAAGGCGGGATGGTGAATGCGACTTCTCCAATCCACTTCGGGATAAAAGGATCTCCTGGGGCTTGACCGGAGTTGTTCTCAATCACGAACTGAAAATCGGGGATCACTTTTCCCCTGGACCCATCGCGCTTGGTGTAGAAGAGCGGCTTGTTCATGCTGTTGTTTAAATTGTAAATATCTCTATCCTGGCTGATGTTGTGAGTAAAGGAACTGATGATGCGGTCCAGGGTTGTCGTGAACAATTCGTGTGCAGATGATGGCTTCATGATTATGAGTTTTTCTGCGTCGTCGATGTAAATGACCCTGTTAGCGAAGGAAGCAATTGTTAATATGAATGCTTCCAAATTCGAACTCGACTTACTTTATATGATGTTCCTCTGTGAATGCCACCAACAAATCCACGAAATTGTCGGGTGTGAATTGATGGACTATGTTACGACAGGCGCGGGTAGCGTCAGCCGTAGACTCGATGCGCAACCTAAAGCTGCGAGACAAAGGCAAAGAGCATAGGTCCTGAGCGCAATGCACAGAGACTAGTCACTACTCTGCCTAGGTGAGTATGTAGTGACGTCGAAGACAAGATCAGAGTATCCTCGAGCGAAGACGCTGCGAGGCCAAGTGGTTTGAAGGGAGAGCAGAGAGGAGCGAGAGGGTCAAAGACGCAATAGATTGCTATCTCGAGTAGGCTCAAGCTAGAGTTACAGGCTTGTGCTACACCTCTATATATATGTGCGGGGGACGCGCACGGACCAGGCCTAAGTAGAGCCTCAAGGACGAAGGGAGACATAAAGGAAAAGAGGATAAGCATCTATGAGTAATCCGCAGTATGAGTGAGTAAGAAGAAGACTGCGGATTGGAAATAAGAAGCAAATGCGCAGCAGAGAAGATTGGAAGAGAATGTGCTGTGGCACGAGGACTGCAGGAGCAGTAGAAGAGAAGCTCGGGTGAAATACCTAAGATAAGGATAAGCGATACGGGGTGTCGGAAGCAATAAGTGAAACAAGGAAGCAAAGAGGGCACGCGGTGCCAAAGGGAAGAGTCCAGGGAAGAAGGAAATGGCATAAGCCAATGGGAGAGGTTGGCGAAGGGACAACGGTGAACCAGGGCGATACGCAGTATCGGAGACCACAGGTCCAAGAGAAAAGGTGAAGGGTATACGCCAGTAGGACGACTGGCAAGGCATAGGTGAACCAGCAGGGACGGCTGGTGAGACATCTAGAGGCATGATGAGAGGCACCACGGCTAAGACAAAGGAGAAAAGAATAGGGGCCATAGACCAATTGTAACAGACTACCTGACATAATGAAGTTGAGACTTTGCATAAGACGGTAACAGTGTAACAAACTTGGACTTTATCAAGGAGTAAGTTGGGGAGGTATGAGAGGACCTGGGCTGGAGATGCGAATCAGATCAGTGTCAGTAGTCAAGTAGTGAACCACTACCTATTTTAGCATTATCCCGCCCATCTTCATTATGCAGTGTTTTCACCATGCCCCGCTCGCTTGCAGGCTTGAGTTGGTTACTCTTGGTCTTGATGTAAGTGGGGGGCTGAAACTGTGAACAATGTATAATCTTCTGCTTCACTCCTGAATGAATACATTTTAGTTCAGGCCACTGTTGGTTAATATGTGGCACCTCTGTTTGGTTTCATCCAAACTGCAGGCATGTTGGGACTCCTGGAATGATGATACTTGCTATTTGTGATAACTTCGTCAAGTTGCTGTAGCCGATGCTATGCGTATGCCTGAGTTGTGGCTTGTGGTACACAAAACACTGTGTACTCCATTTTATATATACAAGGTATCAGATGATTTGTAATATATCACTCCCATGATCCACTGTATGATATCTCATAGGATTCTAATGAATTATAATGATCTGGAAGAGCATTAGATCAGAATAAACCATGTCATACTAAATGTACCTACAAAAGATATTCAGATTTGGACGAGATGCAAAAATGATATAACCTTCGTGAACACAACTCCAAGGGTCCATTAAGCTTCCTATGCACTGACATATGCATCCAGCATCTGCGTGCTTCGCAGCTGTGTAGGAGATGTGCGCCTTGTTGCCCTCGTGACTGGATACAATCCGCCTCTGTTGCTAACAATGATGAAATGCAGTAGTGTGGTCCATATAGTTCCATCGGTAGATCATGCTGTGCTGCTGTGTACCATCTGAATCCAATGATTTGAATGAGGAGAGAGCAGAGTGTGCTGGGAGCCGGTGAAGGGCTACTGAAGGCACACATGCATACACAGTCAGGAAAGCAGAAGTAAATGTCTTTGCAGGAGGGGAAAGGAAAATAAAATACCAGTGATGCACAAGGGGGTTGGAAAAGTTTTGTGGCGAATGGCTCCGCATTGTAGAGTCTGTGACTCTGAGGCACTGGTCGGTCAAATTCGATTGATTGAGTGAGCGAGTGAGTTGATGGCGAGTAAATGATATCAGCATCATACATGACCAATCCAGGCCGAATGATTCCTGTTGTTTTTTCACCCAGTTATGATGACAAACCAGTTTGAGGACTGGAACTACGGTTTGTGATGGTTTCGATGTGACCGGGTTTCTCTGTCGCTTAGTCTGGTCTATGGCACTCGGAACTATTACCAGTTTTGGTCTAGAACCGCCAGCAAACTGGGACCATGGCAACACTAAGTGTGCCACACCATTGAGATCAGAAAAAAGAGGCAAGTTTGAATAAGGTTACAACAATTGTATACTTTGTTTTACCTAGAGATGACTTAAGCTATGACTATCCTGATAGATTTTCATGTTGGCCATGTCAAGATCATATTTTTGATACCTCAAAAGGCAGCAGAACTCTTGTTTCAGAGGGAAAATCAACTACCAAAATATCTTATTTATGTGGAATGGTTTACTAAGTTTAGTGCCACACCTGAGCCTGGTACAAAAATGTATTGGGTTCAAAAGGCTCTTTGAAATAAAGAATGCCTTGCATCTGTGGTCCTAGTTGAAATAATGTGTCGAAGTGTTCATCTGCTACCAAAATGGAGGAGGAATGTTCTAGCAGAATGGAGTAGTGATAATGTTACGACAGGCGCAGATAGCGTCAGCCGTAGACTCGATGCGCAACCTAAAGCTGCGAGACGAAGATGAGGGGCATAGGTCCTGAGCGCAATGCACAGAGACTGGTCACTACTCCGCCTGGGCAATTATGTAGCGACGTCGAAGACAAAGACAGAGTATCCTCGAGCAAAGATGCTGCGAGGCCAAGTAGTTTGAGGGGAGAACAGAGGGGAGCGAGAGGGTCAAAGATGCAATAGATTGCTATCTCGAGTAGGCTCAAGCTGGAGATACATCGCTTGTGCTACACTCTATTTATATGTATAGAGTCCTGTGCACAGACCAAGCAGTGCTATAGCTCGATAAGAGAGGAATCCAAATACGGTAGCAGGAGATAAGGGAAACGAGTCATGCACAGCGTGAAACGAGTCAGAAGGCTGTGTATGATAGAACTACATGGAATGTCGTGGAACACGTGAGTCACAGATAAGAGATAAGGAAATGCACAGCCATGAACACTGACTAAGGGGAAGGGCTGTGCGCATTTAAGTAATACAAGGTAAAAGATAGCGAAGAAAGAAATGAAAAGGGGCCGATCGTAACATTACCCCCTTAGTAGGGTCAAAACCCTAGTGAGACCTTACTACAAATCATGGCAGGAGCCGACGGGCGACCCGCATAGGTTACTCTCTCCGACCGAGTCGAAGTGGAAGTCGTCATCTTTGTCTAGTGTTGGCGGGGATCTAGGTGGAGGTACTGGAAGCGCGCGGCCAGAGCGCTGAGAGCGGTTGGAAGTACGGGAGGCGCGGGACCGAAAGGATCCCCGAGATTGGCAGGAACTGTGGGAGGAGGCTGAGGAAGAAGAGGAACCGGGCAGGGAGTGGCGGTTGCAGAAGGGGCAAGCAGCCTGGGTATGGCCGGAGGAGCAACGGTGACAGAAGGGACACGTGTAGTGGGGGCAGTGGACCTGAATATGCCCAAGCCTGTGGCATACGAAGCAGGAGTCCCGGTAGCGATGATGATCGCTGGGACAGGGTAGGTCCCCCTGCAGAATGCGTCATTGGACGGTGGCTTCCTGGATGCGGTTGAACCGTGCTTGGAGAGCATCAATGGCTAATGCTTCCATGGGATCAATAGGGGAGGAGGAGGCGCTGGGCGTGTCACTTGTTGCGAGGACCGAGTCCCGGATGATCTCGGAGGGTGAGGGAGAAGGGGAGCAGAGTGTGATATCCCTGATTGAGATACTAGTGGGGACGGAAGCTGCGGCGGTTTCCCGAAGGTACCGGTCTATGTCCTGGACGAATTCTAAGTAGCCCAACTGATGGGCTAGGTCATGCATGTGTCTGATAATCCTAGAGTGGATAGCACGGATCGAGGCCCCGGTGAGGGCGGTGTGGCGGTGTTCATTTCCGATGAGGGTTTGGAACATGTGGGGGAGACGCTCCAACTGGAGGTAGATCATATAAAGGAGGAAGAATATCGAGGAGGGGTCGGTGAAGGCGGAGATCCCCGTGAACATATGGGGGTCTGTAAGGAACTCGTGGAGCGTGCTGCGCTCATCGTCGGTAGGATCGGAAGATCTCAGGGTGTGGGCATAAATAGGAATGTCGACAGAGATTATTGGGGTTGGGGCGTCGACGGGCGGGTCGAGGATGGGGACGGTATATGGAGAGCCTGGGCTAGGAGGAAGATCGTCCGTTGCCAGTACCACAGCATCCTCATGATGAGGAGCGTTGGCCAACGGCGGAGAAGGGGTGCACAGTGGCGAAGTAAGATAGTCCTCCGTAGGAGGTACTGAAATGGACAAAGAGGAAGGTGACGAGGGGGATACGGATGAGACATGGGACATGATAAGAGAGAAGCGTAGGGGTGAGGGGGCGAAGACGATGGAAGGCATTGTGAGGGAAGGAAGCTAATGCTTTGAGGGAGGGAAGGCCTTCGGGTGGAGGTTCTTATACTCCTGAAGGGCAGACTTTGCATTTTTCAAGTTCCGTTCTGGAACCCAGGAGTCTTCTTCCATGGTGTATCCCTTCCATCGGATCAGGAACATGCGGGAACATGATGTCCCTCTGTGGCGTAGGACCTTCTCGATTTCGTATTCCTCTTTGCCTTCTATTAGCTCTGGAGGTGGAGCTGGGAAGTTCGGGCCGTGTATGCTGTTTTCGCGATAGGGCGATAAGAGAGAAGCGTGGAACACGGGGTGAATTTTCCATGTCGTTGGGAGTCGGAGTCTGTATGTCAAAGGAGATAGGACGTCCGTGATGACGAAGGGTCCTTCTCTTTTTGGTGCGAATTTGGGGTTTGCGATACGGCGGTTAAGGTTCTTCGCTTCTAACCATACCTTGTCACCTTTCGAGAATGGGGTGAATGAGCGGCGTGTACGAGATGCCATCACCTGGCGTGCGAGTTCGTGGGTGGCAAGTGCTTCATTCCTTGCTGCGGATAGGGCTTTAAGGCATTCTTCTAAGGCAGGAAGCGGTGTTTCTGCGAGGACCGTGGGGAGGGCACGAGGTTCGAAGCCATACATGAGGTAAAACAGCGATTTGCCGGTGACAGAGTGGGGGCGGTGATTGTGTGTGAACTCCGCATGAGTGATATGATCAGCCCATGCGGTGGGATTGTTTCCGCAGAAGATCCGAAGGTACATTTCAACCTCTTGGTTGACGCGTTCGGTTTCCCCGTCAGTTTGAGGGTGATAGGCGGTAGACAAGGAGAGGTCGTATTTCAAGAGCTTTCCGAGTTCTCGAGTGAAGGTGGATGCGAACTGAGGGCCACGGTCAGAGATGATTTTGTCGTAGAGGCCCCAGCGGCAGTAGACTTTGTGAAAAAAAGAGGGTGGCTACTCCCTCGGCGGTGATTTGTTTCGTAGTGGGGCAGAGAATTACCCCCTTAGTAAGCCCGTGATCGACCACGACCAATAGGCTGTCAAAACCATTGGATAATGGGAGGTCCGTGATAAGGTCACAGGACACCTGTTGGAAAGGGCGCGAGGCGAGGGATCTAATAGGAGACAAAGGAGGGACAGTGGGGTGGGTGTTTGCTTTGTTTTGTTGGCAAAGGGCACAACCCTCAACGTAGCGGCGAACCTGGGTGGCAAGACCAGGCCACCAAAAGTCATGAGTGATAAGTTGGTGGGTTTTGAGGTAACCGGGGTGGCTGGCGGAGGGGTGGTCATGGGCACGCGCAATAACAGAGAGGTGGTCGGGTTCAGGGACATAAACGCAGTCACGATAGCAAAGGAGATTCTCCTTAAATTGCCAATCAGAGAGGTGGTTGCGAAGGTTGGGGGTGGTGACTGGTCCTTCGAGGTCGGCGCGAAGGCGGGTGACCAGTTCGTCGTCTGCAGAATGTTTCTGGATAGCTGTCGCGAGGACTGAGTCTATGACGTGGACAAAGAGGGTTTCGGGGAGGAGGGTGACGGCCTGGTTGTCTGACTCAGACGAGAGTCTGTCCGGGTGGCGGGAGAGGGCATTGGGGCCAGAGAGCAGGGAGCCGGGGACGTGGGTCATCTTGAGATCGAAATCTGCAAGGTCGAGAAGCCAACGCGCTTGTCGGCGGTTGAGGTTCTGGGGTTGACGGAAGTACGTCAGGTTTTTGTGGTCAGTGAAGACCTGGACCGGGTGCTGTGATCCTCGGAGGTAGTGTCGCCAAGCTTTGAGGGCCCGAATGATGGCCAGGAGTTCTCGGTCGAAGATATTGTAGTTTCGTTCTGCGGGGGAGAACGACTGGAAGAGGTAAGAACAGGGGTGCCAGTCCCCGTTCGAGTCTGTTTGGAGGAGAATAGCCCCGGTGGCATCGCGTGATGCATCGGTAGCTACGGCAAAGGGCCGAGAGAGATCCGGGAGACGGAGGATGGGTCGAGAGAGGAAAAGCTTTTTAAGGTCATCGAAGGAGGTTTGGCATTGGGGGGTCCAAAGCCATGCTACAGTTTTCTTGGTCAGGTCGATGAGGGGGCGGGAAACATCAGAGTATGAGGGGATGAAACGCCGGTAGAAGTTGGCAAATCCTAGGAAGGAGCGCACGTCCTTTACTTTCTTTGGGGTAGGCCAGGAGGCAATCCCGTCGAGTTTGACGGGATCCATGGCGAGTTTGCCTGGCTTAACAATCATGCCGATGTATTCCACCTCGGGGGTGGCAAACTTGCATTTGTTGAGGCGTAGGTGGAGGTCTAATTCCATCATATGCTGGAGGACTTGGCGGGTGCGCTTGGTATGGGATTCGTCGTCCGGGGAGAAGATAAGTAGGTCATCCATGTAGATGACAAGCCATCCTTCGGCGATCATGTCTCTGAAGGAGTCGTTCATGAAGCGTTGGAAGGTGGACGGGGAGTTGTTCATGCCAAAGAACATGACCATGGGTTCGAAGAGACCTTTGTGGGTGATAAAGGCTCCTTTCCATTGGTGTCCATCCTTGATGCGTACGTTGTTGTACCTCCATCAGATGTCGAACTTGGTGAAGACATTAGCTCCCTTGAGCTTGTCGACGAGGTCGGAGATGAGGGGTAGGGGGTAGGCATCGTGGATGGTGTGCTCATTTAGGTACCTGTAGTCTTGGCACAGACATAGTTTGCCGTCCTTCTTCTTAATGAAGAAAAAGGGGGAGGCCTGCAGAGATTTGGAGGGGTGGATTTTCCCAGAGCGGAGGTTTTCGTCTAGGAAGGCTTCGGTTGCCTTTTGTTCTTTGGGGGACAAGGGGTAGATTTTCCCAATCTTCGGGACAAAGGACTCATCGAGGTTGATTTCATGATCATAAGGTCGCGACGGGGGGAGTGATTTGCAGTCCTTTTCCTCAAAGACTTTGGCGAAGTCTGAATACTCCGGGGGCAAGGTGGTTTCCTGGGTCTGGGTCCCGGCTCTCTCTGCAAGCTTGGTTGCTTCAGAGTAGTGGGCGATGGTGGCAGAGGGCAGGATGTATGGTCCTCCTCGGGTGACGCAGTTGATGGAATAGTGGCTCAGGGTTTGGTGTTGCCACTGTTTCTCAGACTGAATGTCCAAGTACGCGTGTAGGTGCTTGTGGGTTTCGGGTGTTGTGTTAACACACTGAATCGAAGTTTCCCCAAAGCCTTGTAGAGGTGGGGCGTGGTAGTGGGAATCATGTCACTTTTGGTCAGTGACATAGGTGTGGTAGAGATCCGCAGATTGATCGAGGGTTTCTGGGACTGAGATGGTCTGCTTTTCCCAATCAATTGTTGGGTTAGTGAGACGGAGCCAGGGGAGGCCAAGGATAACGTTTTCCTTTCTGCAGTTCATGAGGTAAAAGAGCACCTTTTGGGTGACTCCTTCTCCGATGGACACGTAAAGCTCGGTGGAAAACAGGATGTCTCTGTTGGAGTTTGCGGATTGATCCACGTTGCGGATGCGGATTGGTTGTTCTAGGCGGGTACGAGGGAGTCGATGTTTTCGGGTGAAAGCCCAGTCAAGGCAGGAGATTTCTGCTCCAGAGTCAATGAGAGCAGGAGAGTCGATGACTTTCATGGTGTGCGAGGGTATCACGAGCTGAATGGGGATACGCATAGCTCTATTTGATGTGGATACTAGTATAGGCGCACAAGAAACAAAACATTAGGGAGGTACTTGCATCGAAGGAGTCCTCCCTTTTAAAAATCCCTTATCCCTACTGCTTCTACATGAAGGTCTTCATCGTCATCCTCATTCATAAGACCTGGTACTTCTTCTTCAGCTTTGGCGACCTTTCGGTCAGCTTTGGGACGTAGGGGGAGATCTTTGAAGGTGGGGCACTTGTTGGAAAAGTGACCCGATTTTCTGCATCGGAGGCAGAGTCCTTGCTTGAAGCAGCGTTCTCGCTCTTCAGGGGTAAGTTTTGGAATGCGGATAGCGTCCACATCCATGGCATTGGGGTCTTTGTCGTGAGGGGTCTGAGTGGGGCGAGAGATGAAGGTGGGGGTCGAGAAGTGCTTATGCTGGCGAGCAACAAGCTTAGCATGTTTGTGCTGGTCATCGAGACGAGAGGCATTCTTGATCCAATCGTCGATGGTGGTGGGGACGGTGTCCATAAGGTACACCTTTTCGGAGAGCGAGGGGGAGATGCCGGTAGAAAAGTAGTGGCAGATGGTGGCTGCCTCATTGAGTCCTGCCAGGCTGACCTGGTTGCGAAACTCGGAGATGTACTGGTTGAGGGACGGTTGGAACGTCCCATCGCGTCACTCGTTGATGCGATAAGTGGCCAACCAGGTCAAGGCGTTGGCGGCGGTGTTGGGGCTCTCAAAGTGAGCCTTGAATTCTTTGACGAAGTCGTCCCAAGATCCTAGGGCCATGTTGGTCCCTCGCATGCTTTTCTCAGTGAAGGTATCTGCCCAGGTGAGGGCGTTCCCATCGTTCATGAATGACAGGGCGAAGCCTATCTTCTTCTCATCCGTCGAATAGATGTTGACATTGATGGCGAGGTACCATAGGACCGAGCGAAGCCAGGGCATGGCATCGCGTTGTTTGCCTGTGAAGGCCTTGGGTTGGGCGAGGCGAAGTTCAGTGGGTTTCGAAGACATCGGGGATAGGGGGCTGGGTGGCGAAGGGGGCGTAGTGGTTCCAAAGCTAGGACTAGGGGGCGTGGTGGACCTCCAAGAGGGGGAGGTTACGAGGGGTGGTGGTGGTGGGCGGGGGTGCTGCTTCAAAGGTGACGGAGGGGCCAAAATGGCTGCGATCTACAACAATGGTAGTCGCATTTCAAAGAGCTTGAGCCTTTTGTTACGACAGGTGTGGATAGCGTCAGCCGTAGACTCGATGCGCAACCTAAAGCTGCGAGACGAAGACGAGGAGTGTAGGTCCTGAGCGCAATGCACAGAGACTGGTCACTACTCCGCCTGGGCGAGTATGTAGCGACGTCGAAGATGAAGACAGAGTATCCTCGAGCGAAGACGCTGTGAGGCCAAGTAGTTCAAGGGGAGAACAGAGGGGAGCGAGAGGGTCAAAGATGCAATAGATTGCTATCTCGAGTAGGCTCAAGCTGGAGATACATTGCTTGTGCTACACCCTATTTATATGTATAGAGTCCTGTGCACAGACCAAGCAGTGCTATAGCTCAATAAGAGAGGAATCCAAATACGGTAGCAGGAGATAAGGGAAACGAGTCATGCACAGCATGAAACGAGTCAGAAGGCTGTGTATGATAGAACTACATGGAATGTCGTGGAACGTGTGAGTCACAGATAAGAGATAAGGAAACGCACAGCCATGAACGCTGACTAAGGGGAAGGGCTGTGCGCGTTTAAGTAATACAAGGTAAAAAAGATAGCGAAGAAAGAAAAGAAAAGGGGCCGATCGTAACAGATAATGTTCTTGATCTTTATCTGGTCTTTCTTGTCAATTCCTTTAAAGACATATCAACTTACTTTAATGATCTGGCCTCTTCCTCCTCTGCCTCTGGCACTTTGAATGGGCATGATACTAGCTCTTTCCCTTTATCTTGTACTGGTAACTGGGGTACTGGCCACCATGATTTTCTGTTTCAGCTGCTGAAGTTGACTGGATTGTCTTAGCATTCTGGTAGCTTGAATTGAGCTGGCTGGAAATAGCACAGGTTATAGTATGAACTTTGAATTTACGAAGGTCAATATCAAGAAAACGATGATAATAACACATAAATACATACCCAGAATAATCATGTTCCGCCAAGTAGGTTAAAATGAAGACTCTGGATATAACATTTGTTTCGTTGCTCGTTAGGCTGGTTGACATCTTTATATGCATGGTGGAAATAAACCACCCACCTGAAAGCCGATCCAAAGATTCAGACTTGATCCTGTGACATGGTCGCAGCTCACAAACCGATTGATTCACATTGCTAAGTTAGGGCAAGTCAAGTAGTATCATCTAAAAAATTAGAACTGGCTTTGCACTGGTCTTCAAATAAGTGGCATTACAACATCAGATTTGATGATAACTTGCTGCCTGACTCGATGTGGCCAGGATGGACTCTGGAGTCATCTCCTGCCCCTCGATGCATCTGAATGGCATTCCAGGTGGTATGTAGTTGTGCAGCAAGTCTAGCGTGTGGGTCGTCTCGTCATACTCAGAGTCAGAGTTGCCAGAGTTCATCAGCAAAACCAGGATTTCACCATAGTGCTCATAGTGTTCATAGTGTTTCATAGTGTTCATAGTAACTCATAGTAATCATAGTACTCATAGTATCATAGTGCCATAGTGTCATAGTGTTCATA
>JBBPUL010000615.1:0-17117 GCA_038094675.1 Spongispora temasekensis | reverse complement strand
CGCCTGGGTTGGCCGCCGAGTCCACAGTCAATTTCCGGCCGGCGTGTGTCTCTACCCATTCGTCTGCTGCACCGTTGGACGCGTCCCCAAAGCTGAGCAGGCGTTCTGCGTCTTCATCTGCGTCCGTGTAGGCGAGAGAGGTCGCTCGTCTGAGGCATGGCACGCCTCGGGTGACGAGGTACTGCTTGTCAGCGGGGAGATAATCACGAGCTTTGGACGCGTCGCCGCGTTCCCTTGATCGCGTTTTTGTGTTACTTTAATAGCTTCAATTAAAAGAAGAACAGGGACTTGCCACGTCCAGACCGGGAACTTGTACGAGAGGAAATCACCTGCGGCGACGAACTCCTCTAGAAACCGTCGTATCAGCTTTCCGCAGAAGTATTCCACGTCGACTGAAGTAGGGGTGATACTGACCTGGTGTTATCCTTCCGTGCTCCTTGAATTTGCTTTCCTTGAGCACCTGCGAGATAGATGTTGTGTCAGCCGCACCGACGCACATACGAAGCAAGCAACTCACAGGACTGAGGTAGTCGCGTACGGCCCAATATTGTTGCTAGAATGAAATGTCAAGTGAAATAGACCCATCGGCATTGATGAAATAAGGAACCTGCCTGGATTGCATGCATGTGGTGTTATGGATCGTAAGAGAGAGAAGGGTCGCCACTATCAGACCCTACACCAATCGATCTCTCCTAATAAGGAAATCCCACCGTGGCATAACCTCTCGTAAGCGTGAATTCGAAGACTTACAGTGCTCGAGTCCAAGTTTCGCTCCACCACCCAAAGGGGGGCCCTGGCCGCAGCCGGTCAGGGACACGTCGCGTCCAGTTCTAGCGCTCAAACTGCCTCCTTGAAGCATGAGTCGGAGTCGGAGGTGGAGTCGATCTCAAACGCACTTCGTTGAAGTTACTGGCAAGGCGACGGATGTGCGGGGACGACAGGGACGCGTGCTAGTATAAGCTGCGAGGAGGCGGCAGCGAGCCCGTCGACAAACGCAACCATGACTTCACGCACAACGGCGTGCCACGCCAACTCGGAACACGCGTAGTGACTGGCACGACGGTTGGGACGCGTACTACGAAGAGCGCGAAGGTGACGACAGCCATGCGCCGCCAGACGCGTCAATTGCACAGTGACGGAGGGCGAGCATGGCGAAGACGCGACGGTGGTCATAAGTTCGTACAACCACCTCCGCCGACCACTAGTTTGTAACCGAAACAAAACAGAACTCCAGGACATGATCAATGATGCCTGTGACAGTTAGTGGTACTCAACCCGGTTATTAGGTGGCTATTATGCGGCTATTATGAGGCTATTTTGGGGGCTATGGAACGTGCTTTCTGGCGGAGCAAACCGTTCGGGCTTTGAAAAAAATGCCTGCCCTTCGCCCCTCTCAGTATCGACGCTCCGCAAGGCTTCAAGCACTAGTGAAGGTCTGCATGGCTGCAAAGGGTAGAGCCACTCCGAAATCAAGTGCATCAGATGTACCTGCAGTGATTCCTACGAGAGATGGTGCACCACTATCCCAAAAGAAACGACGAGCACGAGGTGCAAAGTCTGTTGCTCCTGTACTGCCTGGTCTCTGGGCCAGTGCCGCCATTGTCACTGCCACTCCTACTACCTCTGCCACTTTCCCCAAGATCGCATGGGATGGTAGACGTACCAACCTCCTCGTAGACTGGATTGCTACACATCCTGCTGATTGCCACGTTCTATTCTATGATCGCGCGTCATCTACTTCGCTTCCCAAGCTTAGCCCTGAGGACAAGCCATCTGGAAAGAACAAGAAAGAAGTTGCTGCTGCAATCGCCAAGCATATACTGGAGAATGATCCTGATTATCTTGCTGCATACGCAGAAGATCCTTTGAAGTGTGCAGCTTCAGTGACGAACCGTCTGCAAGTGTAAGTGTTCATCTAAGTTTACATCCTTTGAAACTCACTCGAGCTGACTCAGCCTCAAAACAAAATATCGTGAACAACGTGCTTGATTCTGATCCACAGGAGCTGGTGTTGCACCCTTCAGTGGCGACTCGGAGGTGCAGGTGCAGAATCTCATGGGTATGTCCTTCGTCATACCATCTTTAATGTCCCAATTTATTCCCTACTAGAAGATGTACTTCGTCTATTCCCATACTACAAGATCCTTGACCCAATTTGGAGCAATATCCCTTCATTCGACAGCGAACTCGTTTCTTCCAAGCCAGGTGTTAAGCACGACACGAATCTACTCGTCACCATCAATAATAAATCGTCGAAGTCGAAGGAGGGCACAGTTGTATTGAATGAGGAGGAGATCAATGCGCATGATCTTGATGAAGGTGGAAGCATGGATGGCCATACTATGGAAGGCATGGAGGATCAGGATAGGTCCGGTGATATAGATGAAGATGCTCCACTCGACATTCAAATGGATGAGCCTGAGATTACACTGCTCCATCAGGTACGTTTTAGTTCAAAAAAATATTCTTACTATTTCTGATATCCCTCTGTTGTGTCTTAGGCTCACACTCGACCATGGCTCTGTGCCACCTCTGAGGAATCCACGGTTTTTTCTCCGAAGTCCAAGGGCAAGATGGCTGTGCATGATGGGCGTAGCTCATTTGTGCGGCATTCTCCATATAGCCGCCCAGTCAGCTCAGCGGGTTCGTCGGCGAGCACTAGCAAAACTGGTGTTAGTCGATCTGCCACCAGTTCCACTAAGAAGACGTCTAGTCCATCGAACCCATTTCTACCGAGATTGGAGAAGCTAGATCAGGCCAGTGATATGTTGATAGAAGAAGGATCTGGCAGTGCCAATGCTCCATCCAGTAAGGCGCTTCGCTATACCTTCGCTATATGGAAGCAAGAGCTTGACAATCAACGCGAGGAGCTTAGCATCAAGAAGGCTCAGGACGATGCTCGGTTCAAGCACGAAGAGCAAATCAAGTTGCTTGAAATCCAGTTGAGCAAGGAGCAATCGAACAAAGTTGCGCAAGAGATCGAGCTGGTGCGGGCACAGATGGCATATCAGCAGCAGATAGCGTCTATGATGGCGCCTGGCTTCAACTCTGGTGCCACTGCTTCCGTGACCCATGGTGCAAACTCTATGGCTCTGTTTGGTCTTGGCACTCCATTTGGTGGTCTTTCCTTGAATCCTACTCGCCCCTCCTTTGGTCCTGCTGGTAGCTTTCCATTTCATAATCCTTCGTCTGTCGCCGCCGGCTCCTCTTCTGTTCCTGGTCCCTCATTGTCTTCAACATCTGGTGATGATCCCTCTGCTACTATGTCTACTTTTTCTGCCAGACACTCTGGTGTGGCAAACTAGCCGCTGCACCCCCCTTAAATTTATTATCGTTTTGGTCAGCGTTTCTTTCGAAAATCCATCTGTTTTTTTTGTCTCAATTGTAACCACAGTAGTGTCAGATATATCTTGTTCTTCTGTTTCCAATATGATCATGTACTGCTACCATCCTCCGAGTCCTCACTTCCATTAACAATGTATTCATTTCTTCCCAATTCTGCAAAAAGGTCCCGCATCAATTTCACTCGGAAGTGCTGTCCCGGTGTGCCAGTGGGAACAGTAACCACTACACCGGGAATTGCTTGGTGAGTTGCATCATTTGTTTCTTGGCATGCCCATGGGACTGATAAAACCTTTCCTAGCCTCTCCTCGAAACAGATTATCATGTTGTGTAGAATTATACAAGACTGGACCCATCTGACCGCATAGTTCAGGTCATCCTGGGAGCGGATATGAAGGCGAAGCTCACGAAGGGACTGGAACCGTCCCTTAAGGGCTGCAAATGCGTGTTCTACACAAACGCGAACCTTGAAACGAGTGTTTCACTATTATTTTTTTAAGGTGTGACTGACGGTACCTACCCTTGACAGGTTTCGATTAAACAACTTTTGTGGTTGTGTCAAAGGGGCACTCCTCATACCCTTAAAGGGCACGACACACCAGGGTTTTGTCGGGTATGTGCTATCAGCCCAGATCCAATGGCCCTCTGGAATCGAACCTGGATCTTGTGCCATCCGTGTACCTTGGAAAGCATATGCGTCATGGACGCTACCTGGATGTCCCAACCCATAATCAACTATAAGAAGATTGTGTGGCATCACAACAATCTTGGACCATATTCAGTGATCATGACTATCATGGAGTACGTCGTAATGTCATTGATCACTCACTTGGCAATTTAACGAATACCTCTCTTTCCGGTCAACAAACATGTCACCATATAGCGACGGCTTCTCGAACAGGTTAAACGTTGACCCATCGGCTGCAAAGATGCCCCCACTCCATGCGCTACAAGATTTTGACTCCACGAACACACGGGATAACTCGGCATCTACCGAGTCCGCTGAAGGAATTGAAATGAAGTCGTCATGTTGGGCGACAATGGCCACCATAACACGGTTTGTGCAGTTGACCACTGAGCCAACGCTAACACCTGCCCATTGAGCAACATCTTCTGTGGTTATAGCATTTCCGTAGTGGCCAGCTCAGTTCAAGAAAATTGCAAGCTGGATCACGACCGGCAGTTGGGGGTGAGTTGGATTGGAGTGGAACACTTCGTGATCGCTTATCTGATCAAGAATGCAGTCAAAAACATCAGGATCGACACGTAGTTTTTTCCGAAACAAGTGGGGTCGAACTTTAGCAAAATGATCAAGGAGATGAAGCTGTGACGTGCGCATCTGAGGTACGGCCACACGTTCGATGATGCGCGATGCTTGAATCTCATCCCGGAGTGCCCTAACCACTTCCAGCAGATTTTTAAACCAGATTTCCTGAGCGTCCTTCGAGTCAACTGACTCAGAGTCCTCCGAGTCTGTCACAGTGTCTGATTCGAGATCAGATAGGAATGGAGTGGGTGGGGTGGGTGGGGTGGGAGGTAGGATAAAGGTGAGCCTATCATCGTCCTCATCCTCATCTGAACTGTAGTCGTCTGATTCATCTATGCGCCGTTGCAAGTTTTGGACTCTCGCCAACAAAATCTTGTACTGTAGTGTGTCAAGATTGGCTAGTAACTGTTGTCTGGTGGAGATTCGGGGCATGGTAGCAGGAAGAAGAGGTGATAAAATCATCTGTCATATCGATCATGTTATTTTTATTTTGCTCGAATAAACTGGACTTGGTATCTTGAGAATGAGCAGTATTATATAAGCAGGCTGAGGCAGTTCAGCCCGGTCAGAGGCATGATCAGAGCACAAATTTAGTGAATGTTTTCATGCTACTCTAGAGCCATAATAGTCCAATAATCGGCCAATAATAACCTCATAATAATCCCATAAATAGCCAGATGAATACCACTAGTATATGATACGATGGTCATCGGCATCAGCCGATCTGCCCTTTATGTTTTGGTTTTGCATGGGAGTCACATAAAGGACAACTCCGCATTACTGAACTACACGCCCTTGGTAACCTCCCATTGTTGACCTGCATCCAATGCGTCTCACAGTCCATACAGTGACCATCATCACATTCGCTGCAACTTTGGCTGTTGCAATACCCGCCAACCTAAATCCTCTAAAAAATGTTGGAGTGGCAATACCACTCTCCAGAAGCATTTCCCAGTTGTGCACAAATAGTACCCCCGATTTTGGTGTATTTGCTTCTCATGCTCAATCCATGAACACGCAAGTCCTACTACTTCATCCAGTTGTCTCTCTACTTATTTTTTGCTCTATTTTTAGAAGGATCATTCATTGTCTGGAGAATATGACAGACATTGCCGACCGAAATGTACTTGATGCCAGATGGAAACCAGGCTCGGGAGTTCATCTAACGGATCTATATCAAATGTATTGGACTACCAAAATTGCTGTCGGTAATCCTCCTCAGAGATTCACTGGTCAGAGGTTCCTTCAACGTTGAATTGTACAATTTGCCGACAATCTTCTTGCAGTTTCTGTTGACACTGGTTCTGTGTAAGTGTATCCTTGGTGACCGGCAACTCCTGGTGCACTCTGTTCCTCTTGGCGTACGGCTCAATTCAATCCAGTGATTTGTTCCTCCCAGGATTGACCTGTAGATCTTGTAACGGTCACAATCTCTTGGACGTTCACATGTCTGCACGTGACCTAGACAAACCGTTTGCCTTATCCTTTGTTAACACAGGCATGGTCAGAGGACGGCAGTACACTGACCGCGTGACCATTGGTGGATTCACTGTATGTGCTAGTGGTTATTCTATTTTGCGCCAGTCGTTTCCTGACCAGTGAGCAGGCAGAGGGTCAAACAATCGGAGTTGCAGACAGATATCCACCTGAATTCCAAGCAACGAATTTCCCTGCAGATGGTGTGTTAGGATTGGCATTCCAGTCCATTTCAGAGTATCCCGCTAGCCCCTTGTTCGCAACGCTTGTCGAGGATCGCCAGATGATCAATCCTGTATTTTTAATGAAATTTGGTTCAGATGGAGGCGAGTTGTACATCGGGGGTGCCAACAGTAAATTGTACAACGGTATGATCACATACACGTGTGTGACTCAAGTGGTATGTTGTATGCGGCGAACTACATTTATCTTGCTGACATGTATTCAGGGACACTGGAAGATAAATTTACATAACATAGTCATCGCCCTACCAAATGAGCAGCCTGTAGCCACGGGATTTGTGTCAGCCATCATTGATTCCTCTGCCAACTTTATATTGGGTCCCGAGGACCAAGTTCGAGACCTTCATGCGGCTTCTGGTGGAAGGTACCTTGATGATGGTTTTCACGCCGGCAAGTACATGCATGTCTTAAATTGTTTGGGCTTCACTGAGGACTTGTCCTGTCTCATGCCGCAGTAGTCCCATGCAATAGATTCCCGAATTGGACCTTTGTCATTAGCGCAACACCATTCGTATTTACACCTTATTATAGCAACCTCGGACGCCTTTATCCAGGCTCACCCGATTGTTTCAGCGCCATTGTTTTTATGCCAGATTCAGGTAACGGTAAGCTTCTCCGTCATTCTGGGATGACGGAGTAGTATCAAATTCCTACTCTCCTCCTTGTCAGCATACTGGACCCTTGGCGCGGCTTTCCTCCGGAGCATGTATACCGTGTTTGATTACGGTACCAGAAGAGTTGGATTTGCGATGCTTGCTTGATGTTGTCAGTCTTTAAGTTTCAATCATCATTATTCAGGATTTAGTGAAATTATCAAACTATACAGGTTGCTCCCGCAAAGCAAAATCAAACAAACTCGCGGCTCCATGATTACTCAAAAAAAAAAAAAAAAAAAAGTACATATGACTGAATACCATGTAGTATCATGTGCATGTATGTTTCTGCCAGCCTGTGCCTGCGTGGAGTAACTGGAATTTCTTGGATCGTCACTTATTGCCTTGTGGTGATGCTGCAGGAAACTGTTATTCACTGTGACATTGAAACCACTGCTGAAACATGATGACTGTGAACATCGAGAAAGTGCTGCAAGTCCAATTACAAAATCTAGGTTGGCACTGTGATCAAGTACAGTATAGACACCCAAGGAGAAAGCCCCATCCATGGTCCAGCATATGCTAATACTGTAAGTTGGAGGAATGAATTTGACCATGGTATACAGTGGCTTACAAAAGTGTCCCAATGTTGGACAGTTTTGCAATGATTTTGAGTTGGTGAAAGAACTACAACAAATA
Organism: Spongispora temasekensis; assembly: GCA_038094675.1. NCBI lineage: Eukaryota > Fungi > Basidiomycota > Agaricomycetes > Boletales > Boletaceae > Spongispora > Spongispora temasekensis. The sequence continues at coordinate 9,498 of JBBPUL010000615.1, read as the reverse complement.
GGGACAAATACTTGCAAGGTTGTCAATAGCCCTAACCTTGTCTAATCTAATGCAGTAATGGTTATGTGACTAGGTTTCCATGGTACTAAGATATATCAATTTTACAGCTGTTTGCAATGCAACTCAAAAACTTGCTTGCTTAGCTTAAGCAAAGTATAAAGAGATTTTAACACCAGGTTATATCTTTCTGGGTGCAGATATAAGTCTGATTCTCTAGTAGAGACTTAATAGGGATGTTGAGTGACTTGTAGCTGAATCTGGTTGTGAGAGGGAAAGTTGTATACTTGTAATTCCCCTTGTTCTATCTAGAGAGCATCTTTTGGCACTCTCTTATACTCTACAGGATATGTTTATACATATGTAGGACAGTAGATATAACAAGAATAGGGTGAATGTCATGTTAGCCATATGAAAGATGAAACAACATATGTAACTGTAAAACAGTGTCTACCTGTCAAATCTGTATAGTGTCTAGATAACTCTAGAACAGATCATATATGTCATTCTCATGTTGATCATCCTGTAATGTCAGAAGTATGACATATATCAGGATGTTTCATGTAACATTTCATATTACATTTTATGATCAACACATTTCTAATATATTTCAAATGTTATACATATAAAACACTCCAGGAATCAATATGTGATTAGTATATGATCAGCATATTAGATAAGCATGATTGACAGGAATATAGGACATGTCAATGTATATCTGTCTCAACTAATAGTTGGTATTAGCTTGACTATTAGTGATCTGCCAGCCCGGCTTGGCCTGAAAGCCATAGCTTGGGCTCAGCTTGAGGGGGCTTGGGCCTGTCGAAATCACAGGCTGGGCCTTGAGCCACCCAAAGCCCTAAATGATGGCCCAGCCCAGCCTAGAAGCCACAGCTTAGGCTCGAGCCGTGGCCTCGAGAGGATAAGTCATTTTTACTACATATGGTAGCTAGCTACTACACTGAGCTCCTAACTGTCCCACTTGTCATCATCAATGACCCCTTCATCAGCCTCGTTATCAGACTTGGCTTCATCCGGATCTGGGGCAGTATCTACCACCACGGATGTTCATCAGCTGGTGCATTTGGTAGCATGTAGTCATCATCTTTGCATGCAGTGCATTGCTTCGTTGCCACCGCCTTCGTGTGCAGATGCATTGCTTGACTCGTCGTCGTCGTGGCTGCCATCTGGCCAGTTGGCGCATTTAGTAGTGCTCGTCATCGTCATCTTCACACGCATGCGGTACATTGCCTGACTTGTTGCTGTCATCGTCGTCATCATTGTGGCTGCCATTGCGCCAACTATTTGGTAGCGCATCTCGTCGTCTTCACCTGCGCATGCACGTGCGGGTGCATTGCCATCATCATCATGGTTGCCATCGTGCCAGTTGACGCATTTGGTAGCGCATTGTGGTCATCTTCGCACGCGTGCACATTGCCACGTTGGTCGGCATGCTGTCGTCAATGCATGCACCATCAGCATTGCGACGTGCATGTGTGCTTGCAGTGTGTGCATTGCAAGATGGGGCAGGCGAGGATGGGTCTGGGATAAGGGCATGCGTGCATGCAGCATGCGCATTGTGAGGCAAGGGCAGGAGAGGTTGGGTCCGAGGTGAGTGAATGCAGCACCCACGTTGCGAGACAACAGTTCCAGGTAAGTGCATGCATGCATTGCAAGATGAGAGTGGGTGAGGACGCACATGTGTGCATGCATACAGCATGCTGAGGGAAGGCGAGGATGGGTCCAGGGTGAGCACATGCAGCGTGTGCATTGCGAGATGGAACAGACAAGGACAGTTCCATTGCAAGACGAGGTAGGCCCATGATGTGTGCACGCATGGTGAGATGAGGATGGAGGTGGTGGGGGTGTGTGTGCATGCATGCAGCATGCATGTTGCAGGGCGGGGACGGGCAAGGATGGAGGTGGTGGGGGTGTGTGTGCATGCATGCAGCATGCATGTTGCAGGGCGGGGACGGGCGAGGACAGGTCCAGGGTGAGTTGCGAGCTGACATAGAAGCCGGGAAGGCTGTGCAGGCCACGGCTTTGACAGCTCTATGGCTCGGCTTCAGCTTTACTAAACCCAAGGCTGAGCTCTGGGCTGCCTCAGGCCCCTATGACGGCCCGGCTTGGGCCCAGCCCTAAGGGCTTGGCTTGAGTGGCTTGGCAGCTTACAGGTCGGGCCGGCAGATCACTATTGACTATAGCTTAGCACATTTAGCTGATAAGTGTAGTTGGTAGTTACCAACTTCAATAAAGTAGGACCCTGAATGTACTATCACATGTGTGACCTGCATGACCAGTGGTTACTTCAAGTCTGTCTACAGCTACCATCCCCAGCTCTACATTTTTTACAGAGTTTTGCAAACAGGTGTAATATAACAGCTCATTGGGATACTTTTGTGACCCTAATATTGTCACACATTATTTGATACATAACATAGCAATCTGACATCTTCTGATAGATTTTATACTTTAGCCCTATGTTCTCACATAAATAACATGATTCTAAGCAATATAAATTGTAGGTATTTCACTCCAGTCAACTACACTTTATCATAAAATCCATTTCTACCTCTACTAGAGCTAATATCCTTCTTCTCTCTGATTCTGGCCTCTCTACTTGCCAAATCTCTTCTAAAACTAGTCTAGAAAAGTCTACTGTGGCTGGGGTTATCAAAGAGATATATCTAGACAAGAAGAATACTAAGCTTGGATACCCTTCTAAGCTTTCTTCTGTTGACAAGAGATGAATTGTATCTGTTATAACAGGCACAGGTAGCATTAATTGCAGACTTGATGAGCAACATAAAGCTATGGAGTGAGAGTGAGGAATGATGGTAAGAATTCTGAGTGTAATGCATAGAGACCTATCACTACTCCACCTAGATGAACTTGTAGTGATAATAAGGAGCAAAGACAGAGTGTTCTTGAGTGAAGATGCTTCAAGGCTCAGTGATACTAGAGAGAGTGACAAAAAGGAGTGAAAGGGTCAAAGACACAATAGACTACAATTTCAAGTAGACTTAAGCTGAGGTTAAATTGAATATCTATGCACTATTTATATGCAGGAGTCCCTGTGGATGAACCATGCTGTGTCTAAGACTGTGTGTCTTAACAAGGAAAAAGAGATAAGGAAGAAGTGAAACACTACCATGAAATAAGTCAGAAGAGCAGTGGTTCTAAGAAAACATAAAGTGAAAGATAAGACACAGCATTGCTGTCTTAGTAATACAACATATATTCAGCAGAGATGACAAAGTGAAAGAAAAAGAAGCTGATTATAATAGTATCTAGTATTACCTCTAACAAAGGTTATGTTCTAAATAGATACATAATCTTAGTATATGTAGTTTAGCAAAACAGGCTCCAAAGTATTACAATTAGTCTATGGCCCCTATTCTTTTCCACTTTTTTTCTTGTCACAGTACCTTTCATTGCAGTGCTTGTCATTCTACCAGCTGTTATGACAGGTGTAGGTAGCATCAGCCATAGACTTGAAGTGTAACCTAAAGCTGTGAGACAAAGACAAGGGGCAAAGGTTTCAAGTGCAATGCAAGGCAACTGGTCACTACTCCACCTAGGCAAGTATGTAGTGATGATGAAGGCAGAGATAGAGTATTCTTGAGCAAAGATGCTGCAAGGCCAAGAGGTTATCAGGGAGAGCAGAGGGGAGCAAGAGGGTCAAAGATGCAATAGATTGCTATCTTGAGTAGGCTCAAGCTGGAGATACATGGCTTGTGCTACTCCCTATTTATAAGTACAAGGTTTGTGCATGGACCAAGCTATACTGCTGTGCAATAAGAGAGGAAGCCAAAAGAGAAAGACTGGAGATAAGGGAAGTAAGTCATACACAGCATGAAATAAGTCATGAAGCTGTATATAATAGAAGCACAAGAAACTTTATAGAGCATTTTAATCAAAAATGAGTGATAAGAGATATGCACAGCTGCAGCACTGATTAATAGAAAGGCTGTGTGTTATTAAGTAATACATTATAATAAGAAATGGAGACAATAGAGGAAAAAGAGGGGTAAATCATAACACTAGCTGCCCTCACTGATTCCTCTACTATGCTTTGCTGGTCATCTCACTGGCATATACTCTTTTTCTCTTTCTTGGACTCATAGTTTCTGAGATCATGTGTTGCTCCATTTCACCTTTTACCTGTTGTGAAATAACCCTAAGCTATGGTCACTAATAGAGAGAGAATGAAATTTGGTGTATGCTGGGTATGCACATAGTATTACATAAGCTAACATCATAGGTGACATCATAGTCTGGGCCTGCACAGCCAAGAGATATGTTATAGCCTTATAGTATAATATCAAGAATCTATGTAGTCTAGACCACCACATGTTATCTATATCATAGATAAGGCCTCACCTATACCTCTTATACCTTAGAGTAGGCTAGTAGTACATGGTCCATGCATACACAACCATAGTATAAATAGAGGCTAAGAACATCAAGCTGGCTCTTCAGCTTTGACCTCTTGTACATTATGCCTATGTCAGTGGTAGTGATCCAATCTCTTTCCATATTCCTTCAAGTACCATCCTCAACTATTGGTGTTAGTAGAGGCTGATGGTATTGCTGAGCCCTCAAGAAGGATGTTCTCAGCTTGAGGTTCACTTAGGTTCACATCACCTCAAGCTGTTCTGATCTTTAAAAGTAGTTAGCCATCCTTTACTTAGTTTGAGATGCTCATCATCTGGCACATCTACAATATCTGTGAAATGTGTCTATTTCTGATGGGTTTTCTTGCCAGTAAGAAGTAGTGCTGCTGTCACTACCTTAGAAACCCAAGTTTTGAGCATTTCTTTAACCTCTGGATGCTCCACCTGATGGACTCTTTTTGCAGAGCACTCAGAGCTTTTGCCAGCCTCATAAGCAGCCCACAACTTTGGCTCATTGGCAATCCATGAGGAAATCAGTGGCTGTGTGAGTCAGAGACTGGAATAGATTTTGTTAGTTTTTTCCCAGGTTGTGCCACAGCCTGTGTTGTGAACTAGCAATGCACTAAATCTAACTTTGAGGAGAGAAGACTTGGAGGGTGAGCATCAGCACAAAGGAATGCTCTAGCTAGTCTGTACCGGGGTTTGGTTATCGGAACCCAGCAATCTTCAGAGGGGTGGTAGAAAGCCGACTACTTGTACATGGCTATACCAGCAGTGATGTTGAGGATGAGGGACAACTCATAGAGAAGGAGAAATGAGCGATAGGACCTAACCGAATGCCTTGCTAAGTAGAGGATACTAGATGACGACAGTATACTTAGGGCTAGGCCACAAGAGGTGCAAGCCAAAGAAGGACGTCTAGAATCAAGCTGGGGAATCCCAGTTGACCAAGTGCCCTATATATATTAGCATACCATGCACACAGATCAGCTTAGAGCTGGTGAGGGCAGAGGGCACTACTTAAATAGGAAGGTAGAGATAAGAAGGGTCCAGGGTAGTGCCACAAAGATAAGGACATGCGGTAGACATGCCATGGCAGTGGGAGGAATGAAAGAGAAGGCATAGCCTTATCTGGCCCTGAGATCTGGATCAAGATCCAAGATCTGAGATAAGAGATACGATTGGGAGATCTATCAAGATACAACCCAATATAGAACAGGTGAGCATCTATAAAAGTGTCAATAGGTACAAACAAGGATCAGGGCACTAAGATGAAGAGATAAGATAAATAGAGCACCTGATAAGGGAAAGGGGTTGGATCCATATCCATAACCCTAGAATAAGGTTACCTTAGGCACGTAGAGCACTTCAGTTAGGTTAATGCCATTGTGGTTACCATAGCCTGGGCTTTGGTTTCTCATCTGTAGCCTTGGGTGGAGCTTCATCATGATTTGTTGCTATAGTGCCTGGACCTACAAATAATATTGAGTTAATGCCAACATGCAAGAGTTGCCATGATGAAATATATGTTTACACTTTTTTGATGCAGCTTTCCTGCCCTTTTCCACATGCTGCAGCAGCTTCTCTACAACCAGTTTGTCCTCTGACCCTAACCTTTCAATGGCTTCTTCATAATCTGGCATGTCATCCAGTGCATCTATGACTCTCTCCTCATTTACCAAGTTTCCATCACCATGGTCAAGCCAGTCCTAATCAGTCTCTGAAATGGGTCACTCAGCTTTCAGTTCAACCTCAAGCTTGTTTTTATGATACTGGATCTGATCCCGAAGCTTGGATAAGCCTTTCCTTAACACATGAACAGGTTTCATGATGGTGAGAAGTTGGTGAGAAGTTGAGAAGTTGATGGGGTTTTGGAGAACTCTTGCCATCTTGAGAATAAAAAATGAAAAATTATATAATTAAATTTCCTAATATGGTATTGAAGTGGTATGGCAGAGATATGGGTGGGTTTGGAATACCTGCATACCAACATGGGACATTGGATAAGGCATGGGTTATTGTAGGGTATGGGTTATACCCTGTATGGATTATGGCAGAGTCGACTGTAGCAAGATGAGTCGGAGTTGGAGTTGAAATGTTGATCCCAAATGCACCACAATTACCTGCTGCAGATTGATGCCAACGGCCCGCACACGAACGATAGGAACATATGTATACTGGCAGCTGCTGATAAACAAGTGCAGAGGTGGCAGCGATGATGATGCCTTTACCAGCGTGCCAATAAGTTCACCGCTCACAATAATGACGAAACTGCCACCGAAGCACCAACTTACTTTGGGCTGGCGCGACTGCTGACGCGAGGATGACGCGTGTGTTACGAACGGATGCGAAGGAAGCAACCACCATGCACAGCCGGGCTCACAAACTGCACAGTGGCAGACGTGAAGACGATGGGACACGTGAAGCAGCTGTGGACGAGAGAGAAGGCTACGGTAATGACGATGACAACATCCCACCACGGCGGACACGAGGATGGCGAGAGGGACGTGCGCTGCGAATGAGCACAAAGGCGACGAGGAAGACGATGGCCAATCAACGTCCTGGCATGCATGGCCCATCACACGCACACGCCGACCATGTTCTCTCGAAGGACAAGGGCCAGTATCACGATTTTTAATGCGCACTGCATCTGTGATTCATCAACTTGATAGATACGGCATTCTATTAGGTGCACGCCGGGCCCAAGGTCAACCAAGTGAGCCGACGCCTCTGGGGCCCTTGAGTTATTCTTAGGTGGCTTTGAGCTCGAGCATTGCACATCCGAGTCACAGCGCTGCCTTCGATCGCTAGTTTACAATCCGAAATGAAACAGAACTCCATGAGACACCAAGCACCATTTTGATTTGAATCAGGTGAACCACATGAATCTTGCCAATAAGATGCGATGATCATCGGCATCTGCCAATCTGCGTTTTATGTTTTGCAACACGAATTCGAATTACCCTGCGATTTGGAGCCAAGGATGTCAATCAAGTTGGGATAAGGGTCACATATAGGACAACCCCGGAATTACTGGACTACACACCTAACGGCCCATTTTTAGCCTGCATCCAATGCATTTCACAGTCCACACAGTGACCATCATCACATTTGCTGCAGCTTTGGCTATTGCAATGCCAACTAAGCTAAATTGGAAAAACGATGTCGGAGTGGCATTGCCACTCTCCAGAAGCGTTCCCTGCCAGATGCACGCAAATAATATGCCCGATTTTAGTGTACTCGTTTCTCATGCTCAATCTATGACTGCGTAAGTCCCACTTCATCCAAATGACTCTTTTGCTTACTATGTTCCATTTTCCTAGAAGGATCATCCACAGTCCTGAAAATATGACAGGGTTTGCGGACCGAAATGTAATTGATGCCAGATGGAAACCAGGCTCGGGCATTCATCTGACGGGTCAACATGCAATGTATTGGTATACCGAGATTGCTATCGGTGATCAAATGTTCACTGGTCAGAGGTTTTCCCAACGCTGGATTGTACTGTTTTGCCGACGATCATGTTGCAGTTTCCATTGATACTGGTTCTGCGTTGTTGACATACACTACAATCCGTACATAGACAACTAGCTTACCTCTTTTAGCAAATTCTTTACATGCCACGTTCGTTACTTACATTCCGTTCAGTTCCGATGCATCCCTCAGTCGTTTCACTACGTTCGACTGAGGTATGCACTCAGTTATGCTCGCTACTATTCTTGCTAACGCATACTATAGCTCAGATTCCTTTAGGTACATAATTCAGTCATTTCACTACTTTCGACTGAGCTCAGATTCCTTTAGGTTATGAGCCCCGACGCATGAAGAATTCACCATCATAGTAAAGTTACAATGAGTGCACCAGACCAACTCCCATCTCCACACTTGTTCTCCACGCTCCCTCATTAAATCTAGATAAACCCCACTTTTTGTCCTTATCCACTTAATTCTACGATGTCGAATCCAAGCCCAGGCACAGCCATCTCGCCGTCCACCTCAGCACCTGCTCCCACCATCCCTAAAACATGGGATATCCCATCAAACGTTAGTCACTACTTCCCAAAACACTCAGAGGATCGTCTTGCAGACGAGAAAGGTTACTTCGCATGGTCACACCTTATGCGTCAAGGTTTCGACATGTTTAACCTAATGGAGATCATTGATGGAACACTTGGAAAGCCTCTGGACCCTGCCGAGCTGCTAATATGGCAAAAGATGAATGCTATGGCTCACGCACTGATCTCGGGCTGTGTCAAACCAGAGTTAATACCAAAAATAGCTCATCTGACGACCGCCCATGATGCTTAGGACCTTCTTGCAGCTGAATTTGGCCAAGTCGGGACTGGATCTATCATATACTGGTTCCGCCACATGACGAGGCACATGAAAAGTGGTAGCGACGTATCGACGCACATAAACGAGTACCAGGAAGCCATCCAGCACCTTACAAATGCAAATCTAATTCTACCGGATTTTGCTGTTGCTGCTATCCTGCTTTCTATGCTACCGTGCAACCCAAAGGATCCTGACTCATGGGATTACTTCGTAAAAGGAATACGAATACAAAAGACTACTATGCTTTTGGGAGTAATATCAGAAATTCTTGAGGAGAAACGTTGCCAGATGCCAGCCACTGCCACTACCTCATCGGAAACAGCCCTTGCTACCTTGGAACGTACCGCCCGTGCTGTCGGCATGAAATTCTGCACAAACTGCAAACGGGAAGGACACACCAAAGATGACTGCTGGGTGAAAGGTGGCAGAAAGGAAGGAAAAGGTCCAAAAAGGAGGTCGAAGTTGAGCAAAAAGGGAAAAGGGAAAGAGAGGGCAAAAATAGCTACCGAGGAAGGATCAGGGGCCAACGAAACTTCAAACGTCATACTCGAGAAATGTCTCGTGGCCACAGAAACCACTGAGACAACATCCTCGGCTCCCTCATGCCCTATAGACTCCGTGTACAGTGCCAGTACAACGTCGAGCATGACTCCTATTATCGACTCTGGTGCTTCAACCCACATTCTCGCAGATCGCAGATCATTCAAGTCCTATGCACCCTCATCGGGTAGCATAAATGGCTTCGGAAATGGCCAGTCTACTATTGCAG